>WBMV01004038.1:72150-164519 GCA_013396655.1 Campylorhamphus procurvoides
AAGGCAACATTGTCCTGTCATGTGAAGCGAGCCCCCCAAAACATGAGCCATCTGCCTTTTATCTACTTGGCCAAATGACGTTTATCTGAGCGACGTGACCGGGGCCGCCCAGGCAAAGGTATTTGGCACTGCCCCTCATATTACATAACTGATACTTCTCTGCTCTTGCCTGGGTTTTTCTGCACCTGCACAGGCTATTTCAGGCTAATTCCTTAATTGAGTCTGGGGGTTTACTTCATCCTCCTCCTTCTCTTTCTCCTCCAGATGCCCTTGGAGAGCCATCAGCCACTCATGAGAGACTAATTTAGTTTACACAGAAATAGATCTCTCTCTCAAGGCTATAGACTATCTTTATCAGACTGTTTTCCCATAACTTGACATGAGAAAACCCAGCTTCTCACAGGTGGCTGGGCCAAACACAGACCAAAAATACCCACATGGATTCTACCTAAATCTACAGGTGTCCCCCCAAGCTCCTCAAAATGGGCATCCAGGTACACGAGGATCAGTGCAACCAACTCAGATATGGCGATGCACTCTCTGAGCCCTTTCCAATTACCAATGGTGTGAAACAAGGTCGCGTTCTTGCACCAACCCTGTTCACAATCTTCTTCAGCATGATGCTCCAAAGGGCCACGGCAGACCTCAATGAAGAAAATGCCACCTACATCTGATATCACACTGATGGAAGCCTATTCAACCTGAGGCAACTGAAGGCTCACACTAAGACCCTAAATCACCTTATCTGTGACCTGCTTTTTGCTGATAATGCTGCCCTGGTTGCTCACACAGAAGCAGCTCTGCAGCCCTTAACATCCTGCTTTGCAGACGCTGCTGAGCTCTTTGGGCTGGAAGTCAGCTTGAAGAAGACAGAAGTTCTCTACCAGCCTGCACCTCAAGAAGTTTTCCATCATCCCCACATCACCATAGGCAAATCAGAGCTTAAGTCAGTCCAGCAGTTCAGCTATCTGGGAAGCATCATTTCTTCTGATGGTAAGATTGACAAAGAGATAGACAACCAGTTAGCAAAGGCATACAGAGCTTTTGGAAAACTCTGTAAAGGAGTCTGGCACAATAAACACCTGAAGAAAAGCACCAAGATTAGTGTCTGCAGAGCCATTGTACTGTCTACTCTGCTATGTGGGTCTGAAATCATGGGTCATCTACTGCCACCACCTTCGACTCCTCGAGTGCTTCCATCAGCGCTGCCTCCGTACAATCCTAAACATCCACTGGTCTGATTCCGTGTCTAATGTGTCTGTCCTTGAACAGGCAGAGATCACCAGGATCGAGGCCATGCTGCTGAAAATGCAGCTGCACTGGGCAGGGCATGTCTCCAGGATGAGGGATCACTGCCTCCCTAAGACTGTGCTCTATGGGGAACTCGCCACCGGCTGCCACAAGAGAGGAGGCCCAAAGAGGAGATACAAGGACTCCCTGAAACAATCCCTCAGCCTTGGTCACACTGGCCACCATCAATGGTCCACTCTGGCCTCCAATCGGGAGAAATGGAGACACACCATCCATAATGCTGCTGCTTCTTTTGAGAACACACGCAGAATCAGTCTGGAGGAAAAAAGTCAACGCAGGAAGAACCGTGCCTTGCCAGTAGCACCGATGGAGACTTTCCACTTTTGCAATCGGACTTGCTTATCTTGCATTGGCCTTTTTAGCCACCAGTGTGCTTGTAGCAAGCGTGGGTAGAGTCCTTGCAAATCTTCGTTCGCAAAGCCCAGCCATGATGAATTACCCCATATATAGCATGTATGTATCCCATATATAGGATGTCAATTAGCCCACATATAGGATGTCAATTACCCCATATATAGAATGCATATATTCTGTATATAGGATGTCAATTATCCCTATCCACATTTAAATGTCCAAAGCATTACTCTTGATTTTCCACTTTTATGAGGCACAGTAAAAGTTTAATAGATGCAATTCAAAAGGTTTGTTTTTTAAATCGTTCTGCAAAGTCTGACCTCTTTTAATGACTCCCAATAATATTGCATCATTTCCTACATGTTAACACCTCTTTATTTCAAAACTGATACATACTTTTAAGCTACTTCTTGAAGGATTAATCAGTATTGGCAGTAAATTTCAGAGTAATTTCCCCCATGTTTTTAGTCTGTCAGTCATAAAAAAAACTGAAAACCATTAAGATGTGTGTAGGGATCCCACAGGATGTAGCTTCTCACACAGGACCACAAAGATTGGGGGATCCTGTTGTGAGAGCACCATGGGAGCACACACTGCTCTGGAAGATGTGTATCAATGTGATGTCTAAATTAATCTGTCCTTTATGCCAGACTCTACTGACATTGAAGAGTTGTGCATACACAGAAAGAGGAGATAGAATATAATGCAAAAATAAAGTGGCAGCGTCAACTGAAGTTCCTTGTTCTCCTGAGTTTGTCAAGGCTTTGTTACTTGGCAGCTTTTCATACAATATTTATTATGGCTGCAATTTTTCCCCATTAACATGTTTTAATCTGGGAAAAATGTCACATTTTTCTATTTTAAATATACGGAGCCTGACATTTTTTGTGAGCTCATCTCTAGCAGATTGCTTTTTGTTCTAACCTCGGAGGAGTGAAGGGAGGATACTTCTCCCATCTTCTTACTTCTTTTCCCTTTGAAGTTGATGTATTCCCTGAGTTTGGGGTTTGTGTGGTGTACAGCCTCTCACAATAGAGTGGAACTCACAGACAGCGCTCACGCCTTAAGCTATTATCGCTCAAACTCTGAGTGGATAGGAAACTTCTTTGCTAAAATCAAAGTCAGACCAAGCCATAGATCAAAGAAATGGGTCAGAGCTGACTCCTTGGGCAGCCTAGATTCTCTCTGGTGCATCAGCATTTCAAATTAGCAGGTGCACATGTACACAGGGTACAACAAATTGGATAATCTACTGCTTGATGGCTCCAAAACATTAGCATTCCATCAGAGGGCACTTTATCACTTACTCCACCACAGATGATCTATGTTGCAAGCAGCACAGGAAAAAATCTAAACATGTCATAACAATTTTTTAGAACTAACCAAAAGGCAGTCTCTCCAAGCTAGTATTTCTCTTTACTTTTTTTTTTCATAGTTGACTCATACAAACTGAAATTCTTATCTGTTTATCTAGAGTTCATGCCATGCATCAGAAGAGAAAGCATAATTTTCATCCTTCTACGTGAACTAAACTGTTGTTATCCAGCTTTCCAGATGTGAAAATCTGTCATCTCTGTCAATGTGTGTGTATCTACATTTGTATTTCAGCAGTCTGGCTTACAGGTCTGAAACCATGCTGTGCAACTAAAAGGAAAAGGTAATTTCTTTCCCTCCTACAAGGAGCACCCCATTGTTATGATCCAATTTTCCTTTCAGATTTTGTCACTATTATTTTTTAATTAGACATGTAATGCACCTAATATATTTCATAGCCTTGAATTCCTTATTTAATCCATATTCTTTAAAGTTCAGAAATACCAGTTTACATTTAAATTATTGTGGAGATCATTCATGAGATAATTTTCCTCTGTGCAGACAGACTAGTTTTCCTAACCATGAAGTGTCTTTTAAAGGTAACATTTACATTCACATCACAAACATTCCAAGTGAGAGTCTTGTAATGAATAAACAGAAAATACTGCAGAAAAGTATGGCAAGTTCTGATTTCAGAGTCTTTAGAGTGAAAGACTTTTAACCCACATTTAAAGTGTTGAGGAATCTGTAAGACAGTTGTCTTTTACCAGTAGGAGATCAAATTCAAGAGTACATTTGCTGTTTTCAGCATCTTTTTCCCCTCCAAACACTGTTCAATCACAGTGTAAACTCACTCCCTGAGCTGCTGGTACACTGTTCTTGGAAAGCAAATTCCCCTCCTATGCATTTGTGGAGCCAAAGCTCACAACTGTCCCAAGGCTGACTCAGAGATGTGACCAGGAGTGGTGCTTTGCCTGTCTCCCAGGCTGCAGAGGACACCCCTACAGAGCACACAGTTCTGCCAGGAGAATGCCTCAGGACTTCCCACCACATATCCAGCATCTAACCCCAGATCCTGGTTCTGGAACAGCAAGCCAGGCCTCTCCTATGCCGCACATCTCTCCTTGGCAGTGCCCATGGCCTTTGCTAAAGCCTTGTGTCAGCAGCTGCATGCAAACCAGCAGAGACACGGTGTTAAAAATGCATGGGAGCTCTGTGCTGAGGAACAGGCAGCTCCTCTGGTAGAACAGGCTGTGCCCCATGACCAGCTGCCACCACTCTGAGAGGGTGCTGGGCACTGGGGGTGCTCTCAGACCTGGGCACCCCCACTCCCCTGTACCTCCCATCCCCAGGAGGCTCCAGAACAGCCAAAATTAACAGGCTCTGCTCCTCTGCCAGCACTGGGTGGATCTGCCACAGCGCTGTGAGACAAGAGGAGAGATTCAGAGACTGGCTAATTCCAGGTCTTGAGATTACATTTCAAAAGAGATTGCATTTCAAAATTGAATGCTGGTTTTGGTTATGTGTCTTTACCAGGAAGGATGAGGACAGGCAGAAAGTATCGCTGTGCTCTTCAACATCTTCATGAGTGACTTGGGCACAGGAGTGGAAGGCACACTGAGAAAGTTTGCAGATGACCCAAAACTGGGAGGAGCCGTTGAGTCCTTTGAGGGCAGGAAGGTCCTGCAGACAGATCAGGACAGATGAGAGGGCTGGGAATCACCAACCATGGGAAGTTCAATAAGGGAAGTGCTGGATTCTGCCCCTGGGATGGGGCAACTCTGGATGGACAGACTGAGAATGAGAGGCTGGAAAGCAGTGCCTGGAAAGGCCCCTGGGGGTCCTGGTCAGTGGCCAGTTGGCCACGAGTCAGGAGAGCCTGGAGCCAGGAGGGACATCCCTGTCCTGGGGGACATCAGGACAGGGAGGGGATTGTCCTGCTCTGCTCTGCACTGGGGTGGCCTCACCTGCAATAGTGGGGCAGGTTGGGGGGACACAATGGGAGGGAGAGATTGAGCCATTGGCGTGTCCAAAGGAGGTAATGGAGATGGTTCAGGGCCTGGAGGGGAAGTGTGTGAGGACACTGAGGGCACTTGGGATGTTCAACTGGAGAAGAGAAGACTGAGAGGAGACTTCATTGCAGGGACAACTTCCTCGGGAGGGGCAGAGGAGGGGCAGGCACTGATCTCTGCACTATGGGACCAAGGACGGCATCCAGGGAATGGCTGGAGCTGTGTCAGGGCAGGCTTAGGTGGGATCTCAGGGAAAGGCTCTTCCCCCAGAGGGTGGTCAGGTACTGACCAGGCTCCCCAGGGCAGTGGGCACAGCCCCAAGGCTGCCAGAGCTCCAGGAGGGTTAGGATGATGCTCTGGGGCACAGGGGATGACTCTTGGGAATGGTTCTGAGGGTTGCATTCCATGGTTCTTGTGAGTCTCTTCCAACTCAGCATATTCTGTGACCTCTGAATCGACCAGCCACCTATGAATCTCTGCTAAAGTAATTTTCAATAAAGAAACATCAATTTTTTTCTTTATATAAATCTTGGCTATCCACATTCTGGCACATTCTCAAGCTCTTGTACCATTCATTACTGTGTCTTCAGAAAAGTCTGCATATGGTGCCACCTAGAATTGTTCCAGGTGATATTTGGACAGGTCTCTGAATCCTCCTCCACCATCCAGTGGCTACCATCATACAAAGACCTACACAATGATGAAAATAAAGAATGAAGATACAGACTAAGAGCAGCATGAAGTCCAAAATCAAATCCTACACCACACAAGGAATTAGCTTGTCTTCTGCCCCAGACCACCAGAGTGCAAATCAGGCCTGTTGGACTAGCACTGGAGTCAGCAATTGTGGAAACTGCAGTGCCACTTCACTTGTGATTCTCATCTAATACATTATAAATGTTATAAATATTTTACTGCATAGGCAACACGAGGCAGCAAATACATTACCAGCTTGACTGCTACAGGATTTTGCTACAACTCATGAGGCAAAAATGCATTGAGTGTTTTTAAGGACCGCAGCTGGTTTAGTTATCCTGCTGTAACACTTACCCTGGCTTCTGTTCCTGCAGCCCAAGTGCCAAAGTGAGGGCACTGCTTGGCTTTGTGCAAACCCTCCTAGGTCAGGTGTTTGCAGGAGTCACAGAGAACCTTGTGCAGGATTTTGTTGGTCAGGAAGGAACTGGAGAAATCGTTCCCTATTTCAGACCACCTTTCTTTGACCTTAGCTACTTCCCCCAGTTATGTTTTAGTCCCAGAAATAGCTGAGACTTCAGCTGACTTTCTTCCAGTGCCAGGCTCTCCTTATTCTATTTATGACTTTTTTACAGTTTCTACATCACCAGCTCCACACAGAGAACACCAGTGGAAGTCACTTCTCCAGTCAGGCAGTTATTGCTCAGGGGGGATGGAGGAGTCAAGGCTGTTTTACACCAGTACTGGTACACTCCACCCTAGTCCCAAAGCATTACAACGGCTCTCTTGAGGCTGCCAACACACTAGTTAGATAAAATCTACAAAATGTCACTTCACAGTTGCACCAACATAGACAGAAAAGTCTTTATATGAAGAGTCAACAACCAAATTCTTAGGAACTGGCCTGTGCCATTTAGTGGGCACAGAATCCACCAGAGCTTTAAAGCAAACTCCCCAAAGTCCTACTGTGGTGCTGAAGGGGCTGGTGCTGTCCCCTCGCTGTAGCTGCAGTTATTCCTTTATGTACAGCACTCAGATAAAACAGGGGTATCTCCAAGGCTACAGGATGTCTCACAGCAACTTCTTCTGGATGCTCTGGAACAGAAAACAAGAGATTAGCTTAATTTAATAAATGCAGATCTAGTTCTTGATAGACTTACAAATGAGAAGTTCCTGAAAATTCAGAATCTCAGGAAAGAACAAAGAGCTAATGCCTACTGCTACTTTTTTGGTGAATTGTGTAATTTTACTTGGATTAACATCTAATTCTGTATTTCTCATACTATACATATATATATTTATATAAATATATCAAACTTCAAGTTTGCAACTTTGCAAAGTCTTCAAAAACTGCAGAATTTCTGTTTGAGAAGCACTGCAAGTATTTCACAGACACATGCCAACCATGTTTCCCAGATCTGGAGTGGTTTTTCCTAGAGGAAATAAGGAAAATAAAAAAACGCTTCCTTCTTGTTGACTCCAAATGTGGGAATTAGGCAGACCATCCTTGAGCAGGGCCAAAGCTGCTACAGCTGACATTCATGGCCATGGTTCACAACAGGCAGTCAAGGAGCTGATCTGCCTTAAATAAAATCTGGTCAACAGAAAAGTGAGCAGGCAGGAGGAGTGGCAGTCTCTGCTGGTGTTTGAACACAGGCACACTGCTCCAGGACACAGCCCCTGTGAATTAGGGTGGAATTTGGGACACTTCTTGTGTCTCTGAGAGGTTTGTACACAAGGTAGATCTTGGTGTAATGGAGCAGCAGCAAGGGAACAGACATGGCATCTGAAGGCAAAGCAGGAGAAAACCCCACAACCACACCTGCCAAGAGTGCCACAAAGCAATGAAAGCTTCAGGAGGCTGATCAAGGGGTACCCCAAAATTGCAGGGGGTGGCTCTTGCTCCTCATTTAAGATGTAGACCACACTGAAGGGGCTGGAGAAGCTGCTGTCACATTTGGCCAAATCAGGTGGTAAAAGCAGGGATACAGTGCTTACAGTTTACCTCTGGGAACAAAATCCAATTATGGGTCACTTAGACCAAAAGAAAAACAGGCATCAACTAATTACCATAGATTTCCTCATAGATTATGAGGAAAAGAGAGGGAGAATATGAAGCAGGAGGGGACTGAAGGAGTACACAGCATCAGAAACCCAAACCAAAGTGACTCAACAGGCTCCTCACCTCCAGCTACCTCCCATAGCATTTATTCCTCAAATTAACAACTCAGTCAAGAGGCCAAGTGAGGTCAACAAGGCTTGTACTCCTCAGGACTGTCACAGACCCTTTGAGTACACACAGACTCACTCAAACTCACTTCAAACAGCAAGATATGCCATGAGGGGCCAAAACCAAAATCTACTGGAAGAGAAGACCCAACCAAGCACCATGAGGGCCCCCATACAGAACAAGAAAGTCCTACCTAGAGTCAGGTATTGCTTTCTGCCTCTTTCCAGTATAATCCATGAAGGAAAGGGAGGCAGGATGCAGCAGTGTGCAAAGATGGGCAGCTTACTAATGAAGGTGTCCTGGCATGTCATTAGCTCTGTATGTGATGCCAGTAGGAAACCTCTTTCCTATAAAACACTTGACTTTATTTAGCTGAACTGGGTTGTATTTGTCTGTGGAGCCAACTATATCCTGTCAGGTCCAAAGTTTCAAAAAAAAAAAAATAAATATTCTAATCATCTATGCCAAAATGCATCCAAAGAAAACAGCCAAAAAAGGGGGGAGGAAATGGCAGTCACTACTATCTGTTTGTTAGGGCACAATTTTCAAACATCAGCAAATTGCAGTACTCTCTGATGGCATCAAGCAGGGCTATCTCCCAAAATAGTGCCCATATTGTGTTTGTCCTTCACGGAACTTCACAGCCCAGTAACCCCTGTGACATTCTCTGTGTGTGAAGAGCACCTGGAGAACAGTTTGGGGCAGCCACAGCCTGTGGTGGAGTGCACTGGAGTCCCCAGAGCTCATGGCACGAGGCAAAGGCAACTGCAGGGAAGAAGCCTCCCTGCTCTGCAAATCCCACGTTATCTCCGTTGGTACAGACTGGCTCAGTGTCAGTAACTCTCTGAATCCCTCCCTGGCAAGAGAAGAGGCAGAAGACAAGGGGGCTCTTGAGACAGGAGCTCCATTTGTATCTCACTAACTCCATCCCAGGGCTGCAAACTGCAGAACCCTGGCACTGAGTTAGGCTGTGGGTTGGAACAGGGCAAAAATAAGGACTCCTGGCTAAAGGATAAGGCATCACACACACCAGGACAGTCTCTCTGTATCGTCACCATCCAGGATATGAGATGATTCCAACCCTCTTGGAACGCACTCAGGGTAGGGAGAGTCACACCATCAGATGCCTCACACATACAACTTGAAACAAATGCACAAACAGATGAAATCTGACTGTAACAAGCTACATATATTCACATACCACATAAATATCAGCTGTTATTTTCTTATAAATGCAATTGCCAACACGTAATAAATAAAAGAACAAACCAACACTCTACCCTGCCAGGCAAGGAAGAGCCAAGACAAGAACTCATCACTACAGTTTTATCCTGCTGCCACTGATGAGCTTCACTCCAAATTTGCCAGGCATGAGCTCCAGGTTTAAAGTAACAGTGACTGAAGCTAGAATTCACAGCAAAGCCAGGAACCCCTCATTCCTGCAGTTACTGCACTAACATTGAAACACTCACATAGGGCAGAGTTTGGGGATTCTTTTAAATGGATTTTCAGTTTTCGGTCTAGAAATGAGATGAAATTTGGTGTTTGTTCTTTTTTCAGCTTTGGCTACATCTCTTTTTCGGCTTTTCTTCTCTCGTGGTTACATGTACACAACAGAATATTCTCCTGGTGTTCCTTGACAAGAAAAAACATAGAATCATTCAAAGCATCATTCCTTACAGTCAAGTATCTACTTGAAACCCAGATCCTGCCTCCAAAAGGTAGCTGCAAATGGGAGAAATCCCTAGAAAGAAGTTCCAGATGTCAAGTTAACTTGGCTGCTAAGCTGGAGGATTGTTACAGAAGATGGAGCTGTCCTGTGATTTTTCCTTCTGCAAAACACAAAGAAGGGCTGGTCAGGGGAAATTCTGTAAAAACCACTTGTTGAGTTGTTGTTGGTTTGTTGTTTTGTTTTTCTTTTGATCAGACTTCTTAAGCTATTAGTGGCTGATCACTCAAAGGAAGTGTGCAGCTGCCTTGATTAATGATTGAATTTTAAATATTTATGCTGGATGAAGTGAGCCTCTGGAAATGATTGGGGTACTGCTGTTTGTCATATGCTTCTCACCAGGACTCTACTGAAAATGAGATGTTATCACAACTGGTTTTAATTCCAGAATAAAATATTGTAAGAAATTGTGCAGACAGAAATACTCTGTGTGTGTGTGTGACATCTAAGTAGCTAAAAGGTGATTCAAGACTATTTTCAGACTATTTTGAAATCAGCTTTCATATTTTCCTCAATAACAATTTTCTGATGACTTGGTATTTAACGTACTCTTGAATCACAACTTTTCAAAAGCTCTTTGTTGTTCAGTAGGAAATTTTCATTCCCTGTGTTCCCCCGGAGCTGTTTCAGGGTAGGATAAACAAAGGCTGGGTGTTACGAGTAACCACCGTGGTACCTGCAGAGAAAGGATGGCCAGATTGGCTCTGATTAAATTGGTAAAGCTGGTTATTGCCTACCCAGACTGACACCACAGGTATGGACCTTGCTGGAGAGCACAGCTTGGGGATCTGGAATTTTCAGTCTTCTTTCCTCAGCAAGGACAGGGGAGGGGAAGATCCCAAGCAGACCAACCTCACGTTCTTCCTCTCCATTTCCTTCTCCCCCCAGGCAATACAGGAGCAGAGGTACAAATAATCTGCTCATCTTCTCTCCTTCTGAGCTGCCATAAGGGAAAACAGCCACTGCAATTCTTTAATCTGCCATCCAGCATTTTGGAGAATTTCATACTGCCACAATGTGAGCTTTTTTAGACTGGTTGACAGCTTTAAGAAGATCCCAGGGAAGATCCATCACCTGGTAGATCTGGGCATGGGAAGAAGGCCCAGCTCCCCCGGCACTGTCCTGTGCAGTGAGATAAACCCTGGTACTCAGTGCAGTTCAGAGCTCAGTTCGTGCCAGCTGCTGGCAGAGCCACAGTGCCAGGCTGGTTCTAAACACCACCAAATGATAAAAACCCAACAAATGGAAAGCCAAAGCCTGAATGATACTGTTGTATCCCAAATTCTTAGAAGTCTGATTAGATTGATGCATAGTTGAAAGGAAAAAATATCAAAAACTGGTCTATGTATGAGATACAATTCATAAAGGATGTAAAATACCTGCACCTCACATTTGTATTGTACTTCTTTGGGAAAAATCCTGCAAATGCCTACAAATTTCACAGAAAGTGCCATGTATAATCCACACACATTTACCTCTAGGGTAACATGAGGAATTCTTTTTTTTTTAATCAAAAAATACGAGCCCAGGATTTTTCACCATCCTTTGTGTTCTGTTCAATACTTATGCAGTAAAGAACTAACCTGTAGCTTTCTGAAGCAACATTTTTGCACCAATAAACAAGTTTTGATCCAGTCTCTTCAGACCCATCTCTAGTCGTGTTGGTGGGCAAGGGTAATGCAGATTATGGTATTGTGTATTATTGATCCATTGCAAAAACTCTGTGAGTGCCGTTTCAATTCTAAGATGGTTTGACCACATCTTTTTTATTTTAGACATCTTCACCAGGCCTTCAGTTGTTTATCAGATACTTCAGCCTAAGGCAAAATCCCAGACCTGAGCTAGGATCAATTAAAATACACGTTGGTCAGGCAGGGTTGGACACCCCAAGGAACAATATGCCCCTGCAGCCAGAGCATTTCTCTATTCACAGTGAGAGCCACCAAAATCCTTCAGATATTCATCTCCTCCTGATGCTTGCTTTTGGAAAAGTCTCTGTAATTACCTCCTATACTTTGCAATATTCAGGAATTATTTTCTGCTACTGTAAGAAATGTATTTAGGATGAAAATATTCTCCCATTGGCACCTTTCTGTGTAGTATTAAGACTAGGAATGTATTTATATTTAGGTTTCAGCCACAAGGAAAGCATTCTTGTATAATTCAGTACTACACTTAGAGAGGAAAAAACCTCTAGGCCACAATATGTAGTTAATATTCAGAATTAAGTCAGTTTATTATGCATCAACTGGTAGGTCAAACTCAGCTTTGTGTGCTGTAATTTATAATACAGCTTTATGCCCAAAGCAATATGGAAGCCCTGAAGCAACACTGTGAATTATTACGACTGAATCCGAACACTACCTTCAAAAATGTATAGGATTTCTTCTATTTCTCTTGCACACAGGCCATAAACATGATGACAGACAACTCTGTGCTGCAAGGACATCTAAATAAAAGAGCAGTTTCAGGACCAGTGTCAGCATTTGGCATTCTGCTTCCTGCAGCCTTAGTAAGTGTAGTCCAGGTGCTTCAGCTGATTCCTCTAAGTCTGTAAATGAAAGATGAGGAGCTTTAGGAGTCACTGAGAACTAACAGATTTTCCCCTCCTAATGGCACAGCAAATAAAATGACACAGCAATTTGGTATTGTAGCAGTTCTGCCCAAGCTCAGACTCTTTATATTTATATATTATATTTAGCAATCTGCATGGGCAAGGCAATTTGTTTCTGGAAATCCTCTGGAGCTGCAGCTGAACTGCCCCACTCCTGCCTCCTTCCTGCACACACGTGCCACTGTCAAGGGGCAGAGCAGGGCTGCCCTGGCAGGGCCATCACCAAGGAGGGTTTGCTCCTGAATGGTTTCAGCTTTTCTGCAATGGTAAAGGAGAGGAGGACTGGAAATGGAAGGAGTCAAACCAGTTATAGCCCCTAGAAATGCTGGGGAAATGAGCTCCTTCCCTCACATTTATCCAGACCGTTGTCTGGAGTTGGGAGAAGAGAAAACCAGATACATCTCCATTCTAAAAAGGAAGTGAGTTTAAGATTTGGGCTCCTTATGCTAAATGTGCATCAGAAGTATCGCTCTGAAGGGTATTTTCAGCCCTGATGGCTTGAGTGGACACGGAGCAAAGTTTCCATGTCAAAAATTGTACCTTTTTTCCCTCCTCTCTCTCCTTCCATCACTCTGAGCTCTGCCCACAGCAGGTGTATTAGCAGGAAGTTTGCCAGCTCGGGCCTGGGAGTCACTTTGGAACACTCTGCTAATGCTCTTCAAGTCATGTGTCACCCTGTGAAGAAATAAATTTTATAAACAACCAAACTATAATCAAGCCACATCAACGTTGGCTAATTAATTCTGAGCATTTTGATGTTGCTTCTCACCACTGCATGGCATCTCTCTCTGAACTCATATACATCCCTTGGAGCAGTTCTTCACTGCTCTATCCCTATGACTGCATTAGGATAGATTTCTACATCTTTCTGCCTTACATCTCTTGGAGAGATCAGAACTAGTCCCACAAGGTTTATGCCTCACCTAAATTAGTTCCCAATGTGAAAGAATCTGCAAATAAACTAATTAGAGATTAATTGGCTAATACATATAGATAAGTTATTTAGAGATTAATTAGTGTTTATATAGTATGGTCCTTAGAAGATGTAAATTGCTCTTAAAGTATCGAGTATTACATGTCAATTCTAAGGCTGCTGACAGCTCTTAGTTGGAGACACATCTACCACTCACACATCTCCACACAATTCCTTCTGTAGAGTTTGTCATGATGAATTTGATCTGCTCATCTTGCAACAGAATTAACTTGAGAAAACAACAAAAATAGTGAAACCAAATCATGGTGCACTGTTGAAAGGTATCTACATCCCAAGAAGAAAAGGAACTGTGCCCTTGTGTCGTGCAGAAGGGGCAAAGCAAACCTAGGAGCTCATGCTGAGCTCTACCTGGTGTGCTTTCACAAATCCCCAGGTGACCCTGGAGCAAACAAGGTCTCTCCAGAATCTGCTTCTTCAAGATCTCCTTTCCTTTAACCCATCAACCTTCCTGAGATATAGGCAGGATTCACAGGAAAAAGGGTGTGCCAGAACAACCCAACAACATGAACCACCTTCCCACCTGGTTTCAACTGCTACAAATTTTATTGCCCTGGATCAACCGAATTTCATCCAAGAGCTGCTGTAATTTCTCAAACATTGTATTCTATGGGCTATGGAAAATTTCTTATGTTGTTAATATACTTCTATTTTTTAAATGTATTGTGAACTCCTCTTATCAAAGTTTTCCATCCCAATCATATATATGCCTAGATATTGTTGTCAGTTCTGAAGGGGTTACTAAAATCTATTTCACCAAATGGGGGGCTGTGACTGAGCCTTGAGTCCGCCCTAGAGATAGCAAAGTCTGAACTGCCAGCTTTCCATGCTGTAGTTTTTGGGTCCTGTGTACAAATCTGACTCTACACCTGGTACTTTTCTTACACATATCAACAGAGGCTGAACACAAAGCTAATGCCAAACACCCGGCACAGGGGGCATTTAGGATAACTGTTCAATTTTACAGATCACCCTGCTGCTGTGCACACTGGCAGAGCCTCAGTGACAGAGCAAAGCCAGAAGTTTCAGGTTAGTAAAGCTGAGCAGGCTCCAGAGACACAAACTCTATAGAAACATTCACCAAACCTGGTACTCAAAGACCACAAAAAAAAAAAGAATTGGAACTACTCTGTTAAGAAAAAGAGAAAAAAACTTATGGTAAATCTGTGCCCTGAGAAGAAAAACTTTAGCATCTTGTCTCTAATTGGTACTAGCAGAGTCAGTAACCCAAAACTGAACAAGTCTTCAAAGTGAGCATTTGAGCAGAAGGACCATTATTGCAGGACTAAACATCAGCCAGGAAAGGCTTTCCTTGCACAAGACTCCACATAGCACCAGCTAAATGAGATGTCTATGAAATCCCCTGCTGTTTCCAGCTATGTGCACACATCCCACATGCCAGCAAAGCAATCAGAAAACACCTTTCCTATAACTCACCTAAATGGAGCTCCTCAGTCCTGCTCCTGAACCTTCTCAGGGCTGTAAGGGAGAGCTCCTGCCACAGATGCTGCTTGTAAGCACCTCTGGGAATGATGAATTAGACCAATAATTCTTTTCAGGTGGTTCCAGCTTAACAGATTTAAATAGAGTTATTCTCCTGGCCCTTGTTATGATACTGCCCACAAGACAGTCTGAACAACTGCAGCAATGATACATTTTTCTGGTTTCTTAGGGTTGGACTGCACAAGCCAAACTATTGTTAGCAGGCAAATTCACCGACTGTGAAGAGGTTTTTCAATGCAATACTCAAAGTTCTCAGTTTATCTTTTACTTAACAAACTTAGAAAACACAGGAGATTCAAGAACAGCCCTGTGTTATTTTGGATACCAAGGGTTAACAACCAACATAGTTTAGTCCATACAGGATTTCAAAACCAGACAGTGGCACAAATGAACCCCAGGACAGTAACACCATCTCTGATACCACTTACACACACACACACATACATACATACATACATACAGCATTTCCCAGCAGTGTAAGACCAAGCCTCAGTTGTTCTCTGCTGATACACAGAATATATCATTCACATGAGTTTTCAATTAGTTTAAATTTACCTCCAACAATATATATATATTTTAAACCTACAAGCATCTGATCTGCTTAGAAACTGCTCTGGTAGAAGATTGGCTGTATAGCTGAAACTTCATTCCATTTACAAATTTCTTGCTATATAATTTGTAAACTTTATAGTTTCCCTGCTGTAGTGTTTCTGCTACTTTTAACAAGGAGTTGACAGAGATTTCAGAGCATCAGTATTTGTTCAACTATCTACAGTGCCTCAATTCACCTTGTCATTTGCCCATAAGTCTTTTTCTTCCTTTCCCCCACGTGTGCTGCTGTCCCTGCACTCTGCTGACAAAGGGTGGTGGGGACAAGGGGCTGCCTGCCAATTAGTTCCAACATGGGGAACAGCAAATCATGCTCAGCACTGCCTCTGTAGCTGGGGTTGTCCTCAGCCCCACAGCCAGGAGAGCTGTGAGGTCAGGACAGTCTGCATTCACCTGTAAGCACAAGAGAGCCCTGGAGCAAGAGCAGCCAGGGTGCTGGGAGGTGGGCAGGGGGTGTATGTGGGGCCAGCTGGGCAGAAGGGTTGGTGCTGCTGGGGTTTGCCATCACTGCCCGAGCACAGTCACATTGGCTCTTATGTGGGCAGAAAGGGACAGATTCTCAGAACACACCAAAAGACTCGCTGCCTGGGCACTGAGAATGAGCCATTTGGCAAAGGGCAGCAATAACTAAGAGGGTGAATGCAAAGTTTTTGGAGTGCACACTTTAAAGGCCCTGATTTGCTCCCAGGCTGCCTTTCCACCCTGCCCCCTTTCTCCTCCCACACAGAAAGCCCTGCAGATACACACAATAAAGAGTCTGTGCTATTTCTAGTCCAGGTCAGTAAAATCCTTTTTTGTATTTTTATCCTTAAAGAATAATTTTGAAAAATCATTGTCACCCTTACTTGGACGGTCTTTCTCAACATGAAGCCATGATCGTGAATCACCTTCCTGTTCACAGGTGCAACTCTGGCAGCTGAGACAGAAAAACCTTCCTGATGGAAGAATGTATTCCCCTGGCAAGGCTGTGGTTGGTGCAAGGGCATTACTGGTACCGTGGCACACGGGGAAATTATTCCTGGAGCATTCTGATTTTTTTTATTATTTCATTTAATTGTAAAATCCTTCAAATTGTGTTGCCCATCTGGACTGTTCCAGGCTTTTCCAGGACATTTGTAAATGTATTCCATTTCCCTTCAGTGAGTACAGCCATCTTTTCCATGTGTAGCCTTTTCCCTGCAAGATGGCACAACTGCAGAGCTTTCCTACCTAGAGACTGGAACATGCAGGAGAAAATGTGCAGAGCTAGTGCAGGATGAGTAAAAGCTCTTAAGTGTATGTTACTCATTAATTAGTCAACACAGTCTCCAGCTGCCTCTCTCATTCAAGGCTGTTTTCCTTTGCCTTTCCTTTTTTCCTCCCCATTCTCACCCACGGGAAAACCAGTTCCATACATGCAGTTGCTTTAAAGAGATATCTGCTGTGCCTCTGATATCACCTACATCTAGTGCTCCATATAAAACCAGAGAGCACATGCTGACTCCTGTTCCTTGGAATCATTTATAATGTTTTTAGTTTTGGGGGGGTTTCCCACCATTAAATTCACTGGTATTGCACAGGGATGTACTTTAATAGGGGCAAAACATCATAAATGCCCCAAGAGCTGTGTGTAAAGAACAGTATGCTATGTACGTGAGCAGAAAGCAGAATCAAGGCACTGTATATAATAAAATTATGTTATCCACCTAGAAACATGCTATTTGAGTTATAAGCGAGTCCAAAGGCAACAGGGCTCATGACCAGCTTTAGGAGCTCTAGACATTATGTTAAAAACCGTAATAGTTTTACCCCCAAAGCTCCCCATAGGTGCTAATGTACAGATAAAGTGTATAAATGTGCAAAGTGTGTTTTTCCAGAGCCGGGAAAGTAATTGTGATGCAGCCAGGAAAAGGAACTTGTATCCCCTGGAATATAGTCTAGGGCTGGAGCTCTGTAACCTGTAACCTTTCATCAGGGACCTGTACTAACTGCTAACATTTCTCAAGAGCAAGCAAGATCCAAAATATTGCCATTTCTCTGAGCACAAAGGCCTGTGAGTTGACATGAATGCACCTAGATGTATGAATTTACACTGCACAGTAAAATTTCTCCTCGCTTTAAGTAGAAGCTGAGGTTATTTTAAAAGTAGCTGAAGGCTGAAACATTTATGCATTATTCCATTTACCTTGCTTCTCTGTTCAAACAACAGATCAGACAGAAAATAATTTGGAAGTTCATGTGGAACATTTTGCTGGGGTGTCAAATGCTAACACACGAGGGAAGTTTGATTGCTCTGCTTTTAAACCCAGCTCTGAGAAAGGCCTAGCCAGCCTGTGTGTGTCCCATTCAAAAATGCTTTTGGATTGTTTATGTCTTCTTTCACCAAATTTCTATGAAGGACAATCTTGAGCCATCTGGTGCCTATTTAATTTTTAACCACCTCTCACTTGGAATATTTCTTTCTTTATACTTATTTTGTCTTAACAAATTGGCCATAAGCTAAACTGCACCATCTGTGACTTCCAGTAAATACAACTGTTGCTAATGAAATTACCCAGCTTCATCATTTTGATTTAAATGCATTGCCTGCTTTTTCTATGACCTTTCATTGCTTGCCATCAAATCACAGCTTTCACACATTTAGATACACACTCATGTAGGTCAGGCTTCAGGAATAAATCTTATCTGTGAATCTCAAGAAGCCTGGCCAAGCTTGCTCAGCAGGCTGGCATGAGCTACCACAGCCAGGGCCATGCTAAGAAATCATTATGGCATTTGTGACCATCCAGCTCAGGGGCTGAACTCAGTGTGTTCCATGCTCCAGGGCAGATCCCCTGCCATGTGACCAATTGGTCACTGTTTCTTGTTCTCTTGTCTCCCATTTGTTTGACTGACTGAATTAATGATTCTGGATGCACTAGCCCAGTCTTTTGGCTATCCTATCTCTTATTCAATCACAGGACAAAACTGAGCAGATTGAACTAGAGGAAGAGACTGGGACCCTTATCTTAAAGCAAAATAGCAGGAAACTGAGACAATCAATGGAAGACTGGTGGCAGAAGATTGGAAGATAGTGGTATATAAAATTTATTTATTTATTTATGTACCAAAGTAACTTGGTGTGATTAACCTGGACCTAGTGGATTGCACTCCCTTACCCTCAGGTTAAGCTGGTGGGTGCCAGGCACTCAGGCACTGCACCTCAATATACAGCAGAAGAAGATCCAGGTGGGATTTCTTTAGTCAGAGTTGATTTCTCTCAGCAGGGATTCCCCCAGTAAGACACAGGTGATCTCGGTGGCCACTTACACAGCTCCTGCAATAGTTGTCATTTGGAGCACAGGTGTGTGAGACCAACAAAGCCCCAGAGATGCAGCCCTGGTGAGCCGGCCAAAGGAGAAGCTGGCATTTCACAGGCATAGGCATCTATTCTGGACGTCCCTTGGATTCTCTTCTAAGGTCCTGGTTCAATAGGGATGCCCAAGTACCATCCTGAAATGGCTGTCCTGATGGGGCATGGCTAAAGACAGACTTTCCAAGCCCACACCCAGAGAAGCAAACACTATTATGGTATCAGCTCCTGAACACCCCCGGGTCGAGTGTAAGAACAGATGTGAGTACAGCACACACCTGCTGTACCGTTCCCTAAACTTCTTAGAAAACCAGTAACATGTATCACAAAAATAATCTTTCATTATTTTACAGTGTGGCAAGAACATGAAGAGGTAAGACATGAATGGTGGAAGGAGTAAGGAATGAGCAGCCAGGTTCCCAGGTCACAGATATTATGGGCTTGCTGTCCAGCCACAGATTTACAGTGGTTTGCGATCCCTCTGCCATGGGTGAGGAATTCACAACCTTGGTGCAACTTGTGTTCTAAAATGAACCCTTATTTCCAGTTCCTGTGGTGAAGAATAAAGTAAATCAAGTTAATATTTCAAATATAAAACTGACTACCTCAGACTACTTCCTTTAAATTAGAGGAAAAGCCAACAGAAACTTGCAGAGCTAAAACCAGAGTTCACATTTCCCCAAACGGTCCACTGCAGCCTTTCTAAATGGATGTACTCTTGACTCCCACTCAGTGCCTGCTCAGCACATCCTCCTGGCTGCAGCACTAATTTAGGGGTCACAACCCCCCTTGATCAAGCTAATGACAGGTGACATCATTGTGCAAGTGCTACCGGAGGTGAGGTGGAGGGTGTGAGCTGGTAGGTAGGTTGTGTTTATACAGACAGGGATGTTTGGGTCCAGATGGAAAAGAATAAAAGCAGATGACAATTGCACTGGCATTTATTATAAGAGTTCAGAAGTAGGTACATTTTGTTAGGAGAAGACAGGGCTTTTGCAGATATGCTTTATAGTTTCTTCCTGTCAAGAAAGGGAAATCACTTTTGCAAACACACTTAACTGGTTTTATTTAAACTTCCCAGAAGCCTGGTAGTGTCAGCCAGTCTTTGCTGTTTCTATTTCCTATTTTCAGCACAAAATACATTGTTCTATTGCTCCCAAAACAGCTGTCAGTGCAAACTACAGGTGAACACACTTTATTTGCTTACTCCACTAGCACAATCCCAAAAGATGCTTAAAAAAATTAGAAAGCTTAATAATTCATTAACCGAAAAGCACTTTTTGCTGTAGATTCAATGCAGTACTTTAAGGAGACCAGTGGAGGAAAGGCATTCATACTTTATGTCTGGAATTGAGTATTTTATATTGGGGTTGGACTAGATAGTCTCCAGAGGTCCCTTCCAAGCCTAACAATTCTGTGATTTTGGCAGTGCAGTAATTTTCATGGAGTCTGGCAACACGAAAGCTCTTGTAGCATCAAGCTGATATGCAGAAACAAGACTGTAAAAGGAAGCAGTAAAAGAACAAAGAAGAAAATCTGTGAAAAAACAGCATTGTTCATTGGGGAAGACTTCCAGAGGCTGGCAGATACTTTAGTGTACATCCCAGAGAAACTTAAAATCTCCAAAATACAAGATGCTATATGGTTACCAGTAGATAAGATGACTTCCTATGTATTTAAAGTAAGAACTGAGCTTAAAAAAAAAAGCACAGACTCCAGCAAAAACTCTGTATAAATCAAATAGACTGAGCTTTAATGAGAAATAAGGTATTTTTTTAAAAACTGAGCCAAATGCTTAGTGTAAACACTGAGAAAGATAGTTCCTCAAGTTTTCTTCTGCAACCTCCTCCTGCATGTGGGTGCAATATTCAAGAGATAATCACAAGAAGCCAAGCCAGGATTATAAACCAAGGCTTTATAAAGGGAAATGGTACATTTTCAATTGGAAGAAATACAGCAAAAGGCATTTACTGCTGCAACTGACTTGCTATGAACAGACACCAAGACATCAGAGCCCCTTCCCAGTTTGGGTTACACATGTTCTAATCTATATCAGCATGTCAACAACTGATAACAGAGAATCAGGATATGATGTGATACTCTGTGTTTGATGGGACTGGGTTTACTGGAGGAGATAAGGTTCTGAGGAGCCCTTCCCACAGGGAAGGCCCAGTTAAACCTGCCTGGTACCAGTTACCATGCAGTTGTGTGTGTTTCACAACAGCCTCATGGTACATGGCTGGAACAGGGTGGCATTTGAACTCTCCCAGCACATGGGGTATTACAGCTCCATGGATTCCTTCAGAACTGTATTTTTTTAGGGTTTTTTTAATTAGGAAAAATGCTAATCTCATTCAGTAATTCCCCAAGAGATTCAAAGCTGTCTTGTCCTGCAGCCACAAAAGTGATATGCATCCAGCTGAACAACAAAGTACTGTGTAATCAATTGTATTTTATCTGCACATTCGAGTATCAAACTGTTTATCATCACACCCAAAGGGAAGGAAAAAAAAGCTCTCCAAAAAGTACCCCAAGTAATTAGGATGATCCAAGAAGAATCAGAAACTCAAATATCCCAAAAGCAATTATGAACAGCTATTTTTATGGCAAAAGTTATTCTATGAAAGTTATTATGCAACTCTTATCACAGTTTATCAACCTCTGATGTTGTGTGTGTGCAGGCAGGGAGGGGAGGCAGGCAGGCTCATTGCAGAGAGAGGCTCATTGCATGGAGGAGAATAATGGACCACACATGGTCTGGGTGCTTTGGAACACGCACTGCCAGCAGAAGCAGTGCAAACCCACCAGGGGGACAGGGGACAGGGGACAGGGCTATCTACCAGCCAGCACATCCTGCTACAGCTGCGCTCCAGGTTTTATTCCAAGCAGAAGATCTTGGTGGAATTCAGACTCAGGAAATTTCTGTATAATGTTTTAAAATTAAAAAGTAGTTTAAGAGACAAGTGCAGGAGAGGGTTAAGCCATGTCTTGCTATTTGAGGTATTCTTTGAAAAATCTAAAGGCAATTGGCACCACAGAGGTGCCTGTGGATGGCGGGTTTGTGTCTGAGTTTAAAGCACACACAAGACCAAATATTGCTTCAGCATTACTGAGATGACACTTTTTAAAGAGATTCTGTATTTCATCCCACTCTTCTCTACAACCTCCACCCTATGATTGTAACATGTATAGACAGGAAAACTAATCACCCTTAGAAACATATTTGTTCAAGGCAACACAGACTGCAGGTCTAAGTTTAAGAAGTATATTTGCTAATACCTTTCCCCTTTAACTTTCAACTTTCAGTCCTGTTGAAAGTTCTAACTTATGGAACTGGAAGTCTTTTTAACGCACATTTTTGCCACTTAATGGAAGTTTGAAATGGCGCAACAGTGCCAGAGCAGGCATTTAAAAAGGGAAGCACTCTGACCTTAAATTCAGAAGGAAAACCTTTCTCTCAAAAAACTCATAATAGACATTATTCCATTAACATCCGTTATTTTTAATAGTTCACAACATTGATTTTAGAATTTGGTGTCCTGGTTTTATTAGTTTTCTTCTAATTCCTATTTATATTCATAAACATTTTACAGCTTGCATTACTTGTGATATTAAAGTTTTCCTTCTTAATTCTTACTTCAACCTTATGCCGATGTATTGATACAGTATAGATGCAATACAAGAGAGGCTTAAATACACACTGCAAAGTTAAACCACTAAAGCAAATCCACTTTGATTCAAACATTAACTTGGAACCTTCCTGTTAACTCAGTCCTCTATTTTCTGGTTTTCACCTTGAAGAGACAGAGTTGGCTCAGTGTTTGTCAGGGTAGATGTGTAAATTTCCAGCCTGTGTGGCTGCACTAGTGGTGTGTTAACAGCAGGGCCTGCAGGCACTTGGGCTAGAATGCACCTCTGTGCATCATCCTGGGCTTGGCAATTCACCATGTTTATCAAAAATAAGCAAGTTTGTTCCAATCAACTCTCACATGCATATGTGCAATTAATCACCTTAGTCACTATATGTGTTCCAGAAATTCTGAGGGATAGATGCTGTGTGAATTCCAGATTTTCTGCTCAGAATCTACAGGAAAATTCATCTTTTCTTCCCCATTTTCCCCTGCAAAGGTTTGGTTTTTTTTATCCCTCCAGAGAAATAAATAAACAAAGTACATTTATATCACAAACTTGCATAAACCCCCTCAGTTTCACAGCTCTTTCACAGTCCTGGTAAATACTTCTGCTTTCAAAGAGAAGATTATCCACAGGTAGGGTACACCCATAGCCAGCTGGATTTTAGCTTCAGTGGCTGATGCACACACGTCCTCTGGAGCAACTTCTCTTTTAAAGCTGCCATTTTACAGACCTGCAAATTGCCACGCAATAGTCCTATTTTGGGAATCCATATTTTTACTTGTGACAGAGAATTAGATCTAGTAAAACATTATTTCTACTTTAGAAATAAAAGCCACAAAACCTAATCAGAAGTGTGTTTGGTGATTCTTTTTCAAAGCATCATTTACTCATTATTTGGTATAGAATGTGTGCAGGAAGACAGTTTGATGTTGAAGTGGGACTTGACTCCACTTTCAGAAAAATAAGCTTACAGTACTTCATCAAGTCTTTTTAGGGATTAGTTTGTTTCAAATATATCCTTATTTGCATTTCAAGTTACCTAAAAGAAACTGCTATCAGCGTTTCAAAGTGGATGAAGCCAGACACTTGGTTGTGAATCAAACATTTGATTGAGGGGAAAAAATATCCGTGTAATCAAAGAAAGACACAGAGTCACAACAACACAGATCTGCTGAGCTACAAGTCACCCTGGTATGCCACAGCATGACTCCTGTTACCTGCTGAAGGAGGTGGCAACAGGGATGTCTCAGGGGACTGAAACCCAAAGAAATAAGAAGGAAAGAGGTTCAGATCTGCTGTGCAACCTCAGCAGGTTCTCTTTGCCCATGTGCATTATCTCAGTCCCTAAATTTGGTCGCAGGAGCTCTGCCTTGCTGCAAGGAGAGCAGGGGGAAGGAAGCTGCTGCCTGTAGTGTCCCCTCGCCCTGTCCCCCTCTCTGAGAGAATCTGGAAAGCTTGAGGAGAAAAATATCACTCAAAGGAACAACCTTTATGCCATGTTTTGTACTCTGGGTTTTGCTGCTGGCTCTGCCCCCAGGAATCTGTGATCCTGTGCAAATTACCCAAGGCAGAAACTCTGTGCTTTCTGTTTATTTTTCATTTTGTGGGGGTTTGATTTGCAGATTCTGAGTTCTGTTAATCACTGCAAGAGTTGTTCCTGCAGTTAGAAAAAATGCAAGATGGGTAACTGAGGTTCTGGAAATGTCATCATGCAGTAAAGTATGTACCAGACTTTCATCGGCCCCAGCTGTCCATTCCAGAAGGGAAAGGAATGCCTCTACCTTGTCTAAAAGTGGCATTCCAAAAATAAATTCTTAAATGTGAATGATGAATTTGCTCATGGAAATCATTATTTCCATATCTAGCATGGTGTGAGCACTGCCCAGTAAATAGGACATGAGCCTGTGCAAGAGGGATAAAATGAAACACTGGAAAATTGCTTGTTTGTGGAGTTGAATGAAATGAGGTCCAGAAAAAAGGTATGTAATTACAGAATTAAAAATCACCTTCTAAGTGCCTTTTCCCATAAGGAGGCCAAACTGAGGCTGCATGGGAACATCTTAATTTTGACATGTTATAATTTGAAGATTTGCCTTTGCAATATTAGAGACAAAATGGACTGTGCTGGTGTCTGTGAAGTGCTTTGCACAGCTGCAAACCTGCAGAATGTGGCCTCACTCTCTGGTTAACACCCAGTGGCCACTCAGTCGATGGGCTGAGCCCCCCAAAACAGAGGAAAGCAGGCTAAAATCAACCCACCAAGCACTCCCAGAGTATCTAGGCAGTGAATGGACGCTTTCTATCTATTCAGCACTGCTGCAAAAAAAGTTTAGTTTCAAAAGAATTTATCTAGAAAAAGGGAAGTGGATCTGGCAAGGGTTTGACATTGCTTAAGGCATGCACAGGTGGATGAAACTGCAGGCCAGGTCAAAGGAAAGAAGAGATTTATGTTGTGTGCAAAGAAAAGGGCAGAAGAAAAATAGCCGCTCGGGCTGGGCTGCACTGAAGTGAATGAAACAGCTGTTCATACAGGGAAGGAATGGTCAGGTAAGACAGGTTGGAAATAATAATCATAGGGCCATCTGCTGCCCTGGGACTTTGCACCCTCAAGGTATGAAACAAATTTTGTCTTCTAGGAGCTCAAGCAGTGTAGCTGTTACAAGTCTGTCAAGTAAACAATACCTGAACAGGGCATTAAAGTTGCCTGAGTTCTACGCAAAAGTTGCTAAACTAGTTTAACTCACAATAGTAAGTCAAGAGTAAAGTGTCCTTTTAACCAGATTTTCTGTTTTAACCAAATGCTGTGTGAGCACAGAAGAAATACAGTACAAGAAGTACCACTACTCTTCCAAGCTTACCTGGAAGAATTAACAGCAATTTATTTTGTCACTTCCTCAGAAAAATCTGTTTTCATATTGATGCTAACTTTCCATTTTTATCAGACATTTTTTGAAATGATTTTGACAGAATTTGAAATAGCTGGAATCCACGGGGTAGGTATTTGCTTTGTTTCAGACTTTAGAATGCAGTACAGAAGCTAAGCTATGAGACAAAACCATTTTGAATTAATTATTGCTTCCATCCAACTCATGCAACATTTGCTACTGCCTTGAGAAGGCTGAGAATGGATCCTTCCATCTCCAGAAATCTGGGTAGTTCTGTAAGCTGGTTTTGAGATCACTACTCATGACTGCTTCACTGGTAAGCCTGTACTCACTGCAGGAAACCACAGCAGAGATCTCAGAGCTTCAGCAATGTCTTGGGTGGATTGCAGCAATATCTTGGATGGATCAAAGCCTGGACAAATGGTCTTCTGCAATAGAGCCTGTCCCAGGCTGAAGGAGACAGAACTCTGAGCCCCCTCTCTTTCTTAAATAGTACACCAAAGCATCAGGAGGCTGAATACCAGCTGACAGCCCAGGGGTTGCAACTCCTGTTTTTACCTGTCTCACATGCTAAGCAACTGGAGAGGTGAAGAGTATAGAGAGTCACAGAATTGTCTAGGTTGGAACGCTGGAATTCAACCTTTATCCCAGCACTCCAAGCCTACCACTAAACCATGTCCCCAAATGCCAGGTCTACACATCTTTTAAATAACTCCAAGAGTGGGGACTCCATCACTTCCCTGGGCAACCTTTTCCAATGCTTGACAGTCCTTACCCTAAAGTTTTTCCTAATAGCCAATGTAAACCTCCTCTGGTGTAACTTGAAGCCATTTCCTCTCATTCTGTTGCTTGTTACTTGGGAGAAGAGCTCAACCCCCCTCTCCTGTCAGGGAGTTCAAGGAGTGAAAAGGTCCTCCCTGAGCCTTCTTTTCTCCAGGCTGAGCCCCTCCAGCTCCCTCAGCTGCTTCTCACAGCATTTGCTGTACAGACCCTTCCCCAGCTCCACTGCCCTACTCTGGGCTCAATCCAGCCCCTCCATGTCCTTCCAGCACTGAGGGGCCCAGAACTGTCCCCAGGACTGAGGTGCAGCCCCAGCAGTGCCAGCACAGGGATGGGCACTGCCCTGGTCCTGCTGCCACACCAGGGCTGGCACAGCCCCGGGCCATCATCCTCCTGCCCACCTGGGCACACCTGGGCACATCTGGACTCGTGTCCAGCTGCTGTCACAGCACCCTCAGGGCCTTTCCCAGCTCTCCTGATCTGCCCCAGCCTGGAGCTGCAGGGGTTGTTGTGACCCAAGGGCAGGACCTGGCACTGGGCTTGTTGAACCTCCTCCCATTGGCCTCAGCCCATGGGCCCAGCCTGTCCAGATCCCTCTGCAGAGCCTTCCTGCCCTCCAGCAGATCCACACACCTGCCCAGCTTAGTGCCCTCTGTGAACTGACTGAGGATGCACTCAATCCTCTCGTCCAGATCATTGATAGAGACATGAAACAGATATTATACCCCAAACTATCCTGCACCAGACTGAAATGGGAAACGGAAGAAAAAGGCCAAGAGGGACCTTGGTATTAACTTGGATTAAGAACAACTGAATGCATTGGCAGGGAAATGGCCCTCTTGGATATCACCATATTTTAAAATCTGGATATCATGCTATTATTTGGCTGCTCCTGGAGAGCAACTATTGAGGCCAAACTGGCTTCTTTGCCTAATCTCCCTGGAAAGGAGCAGACATTTTGATGCTGTTTCTATCAGTGTTAAAATGAGTCTGCCTCCTTATTCCTCAAAAAGAGCTACACAAATAATCATAGCAGTCCAAGCACCAACTATCTTTGCACTGGCTCAGTGGAAACTCTATTTGTGAGCCTGAAGAACACACTGCAACAGGCACAGCCACTCTCCAGCTTCCCTGGAAAGGAACCTTTGGTTGGTACTCTGTAAGGGAATGGACTCCAGCACAGGGGCTTTTAAGGGAAATGCAGGCAGAGATGACCTTGCCTTTAGATTTCTGCAGTTTGCAGACGTCACTCAGGAATGGCACTTGTAAAACTACGTGACATCATGGCACACCAAGTGCAGCTGAAAAGGAAAGATCATTTATTTAATTTAGTTTATTTCTTTAAGTTGACTTGTTGGGATGGGGAGAAATGAAAGAAGGAAATGAGAATGAATGACCTTGCATTAGCAAGGATCACAGTCTAGTGGAGAAATAGCCAGGGACTTTTCTCTAAGGAAACCTGCAGCTGCTGAATTGTGCCAATACTAATGACTATCATTATACCCATTTGTGAAAAGAAGCCAAATTTTAGATAAATGGCCAGGGAGATTCATGTTGAAATCATAATATGGCAAAGTTAAGACAAAATGTCACCTCGGTATCTCACTTAGCAACCACTGCTGAAGGGTTGTGAGACACAGCCCAACACTGGGATTAAAGGCAGCTATCAGATGCTCCACACAGCAAATCCAACCCCACAGCCCCTGCCAGCAAAGCAGCTGCCTCCGGGTTTTTGGGGAAGGGGAGATGGATTTGGGTTTGGCTTCTTGTGGTCAACACCACTGGCCAACCTCTCCTCACTGACCCTTGCCCGGATTAGCTCTGGCCACTCGGCTGGCACAGAGAGAGACAAAACATCCTAAATCAGAAATAAGTATGCCAATGGCACACCAGCCGGGCCTTATAGCAAGGGTGTAGTCTCACTGATTGGGAAATCCATGTCAGCAGTACTAGGAACATTCACTGTTTGGGACATTCACACACAACTCAAGTTTATGACAACTCAAACCCCAGTGTATATAAATGTTTTAGCATTCACGTGGCTAAGTCCTTGGAAACCATGTTCCTTAAGGAACATCAGATTTTGGGCAGTCTTCAAGCTAGAGGCTAAGCCAAAGGCAAATGCATTTGCTGGGGGCATCATTTAATACAGATTTTCAGCTTTTCTTAAAACCAGAGTATAGCAGATGTTTAATTTATTGCATCTGAAAATTCGGAATATATGCAGGAAACACTGTAAAGTAACGATTACAAAATAGTAACTGAAGTCACCAGGAGTATTTTTACCTAAGATTTTCAATCATGAAGCATAAAGCTTGGGTAAGCTTTTTCTCTTTTCCATGTAATTTAATATACTGCCATCAGAGAGTAGAGAAAAGGCCTCTGGACAATATACATGAAGAAACAACTGGTGAGATAAGAAATTAAAAGTTTTACAACTTCTCACATATCCTGCATATTTCCACTTGTTAACAACATTTCTGGAGGCAAACCAGTAATAACTCTTGCTTAGAAAGTTGGATACTTGCAAGTTAAAAATCTGCAGTCACATAAATTGAATTTTTTCTCCATTTCTGAACCATTGGTCCCTCACATGAAAGAATGATATTTAAGATATTAATCCAGTCTGAAATCAGGCTAAATCAATGCTTTTAATAACTGCAATTGATAGGTTTATAAAAATAATTGGTCATGTGAGGATTGGAGCTTCCTCAATTTTGATCTCTGATCACATTCACTTTCAAAATGTAAATACAGATTTATACAGAGAATTGTTGGTTTAACAAACACCCCAGAACTCCAAGTAATGCATTGCTAGATGGTGACAATATTAATGCATTACAGGGATTTTTAGACTTCAGAGATTTTCCATAATAAAACACCCTGCAGGTAGTTTGCCTGGGAGGACAGTCCTTTAGGGATGGATCCTGATGGCAGAGGGACCTGCAGGATGACGCGTGACCAACACACATATGGCCACACGTGGCCACACGCACAAACACACAACCTACAACACACGGGCTTTTGAAGTTACTGCTGAGCTTTTGCAGCAGGAATTCTTTGTGCCACTGCTACCCCAGAGAATTTTCATTGAAAATAATCAAGCAAGAAGTTTCATTTAAATTATCATAAATGAAATAAGTAGCAATATTAAGGGATGATTCACTTCAGCCCTGAATTACTGCATTTTTTTAATATTTTATATATATGTATATACATATATAATTGAAAAACTAATTCTGTACTAGGGACCTTCCCTGAAAGAAGTGATATTTTAGGACTTTTAAAAAATTGCTTTCTTGGTTCGTTCTCATTCATATCTTTTTGTGCTTGTTGACAGAGCACACAATTCTTACTGAATTGGCTTCCTTTGCTCAAGGAAGTGCAATGTATATCACATACATTATTTCTAAACAAGACCATATCAGAAAATGCCTGACAACATTGTACATTTGTCTTGCTCCTCAGAAACACAAAGGGGACTCTGCATTTTCATTTCTCTCTCCTGTCTGGGGACAGAAAGAAGGAAAATCCTTCTGACACCCCTCAAGTCTGTGCAGAGCAGCCTCCCCATCACGTTCCATGTCCTGCATTCTTTTTGGGAAAGGGAACATTTTGTAAAGCTACACAGTGTGCAAATGCAAGGACACGTCTGTTCCTTCCCTGACCTTCTCTCACCAAGTCTGCTCCCTTCATATGCTTGCAGAGAAACAGGACAGAGTTTAGGCTCCAAACCAGGTTCCCAAGATTAGCTTGTGGAATGAGCACTAAGGACCAAGAAAACTGGGGGTTTTTCAGCCTTTCTTGATTTTTTGATAATTCCTGCCAGCACTAATTGAGAGTACACACACATAGGCAGGCAAGGTGCTAAACCCCTGTGTGGTTGGTTAAGGTTGGACCTTGGTGTTGCCTGGTACACGTGATGGCATCATTTATGCACAGTAAGACCATAAGCAGATTACCAGCTCTGTGCCACAGAAATGTTTTGGGTCTCACATTTTTAACATCCATTCTATAAGGTTATTCACACAGGTGTCCTCTCCAATGAGCTTTGCATAAAGCTTTGCACCACCTCATTCACAGGGTGTTGCCTGTGAAACAAGTCAATCCCCTCAACACCCTTTGGGAGGGGATACTTGTTCCTTGTTTTTGTTTGTAACTGTCTCTGGTCACCATGACAAATTCCATTCCCCTGCAGAATAAGGTGGGGTGACTGGACCAGCAGTTCCTGTGTCAGCTACAGGAACAAACCAATTCTCATTCTCCAAAGCAGCACTTCCCACCATCTCCCTTGGAAACCAGCCTGTGTCAGTGTGCTCCCTTTCCCACTCACATCCAAACCACAGGCACCATCAGGACAGCTGAACACAGCCCTCACCAGCCTGACAGACACTCAGCATCTGACATATCACTATAGACCCCTATTAACGAAACAGTTTTGAAACAGAGACAGAAGAGGACTGTTTACAGGCTATCCTCAGCAGCCTTTTTGATATGCTTGTTGACGAGCAGGGAAGGAGCAGAGGACAACTAGTGACAGACAGTAAATGCTGCAGCCATCTGAGCTGGATTTGCTGCTGAACACAAACAAAACCTTCAGACTTGCTTTTTCAGTGCAAAGGCAAGCGTGAATTATGGCACAGATGTGCCCACACTGCAAGTCAGCAAGGCTGGAAGTTGTTGGGATCGTATCAGTGCACGCCACCTTCACAACATTCATCGATTCTGCATTACACCAAGAGCTGCTCCAGCAGGATGAGCTGAGGAATAGATTACCACAGACACAAATCACACAGTTTCCAAGTTATTCACCTCTGTTTTCTTCTCAGTGGAATTTATATTTCAAACATGTATTTTGTTTTCATCTGAAATCGGACTTGTCTCTTGCCAGTTCCCACGCCAGGGCACGCAAACCACTCCTATAAATCATCCGTGGCCCGTCTCCTACAACAAATGGTGTGTTGGACAAGCAGCTGGGTGTGCCATGACCATGGCAGATTAGTCTTCATCCTGGTCCTTCCTTATGTTCCTCCTCCCCTGCAACAGTGACATTGTCTCTGGGCTTACCCTACAGACCATTAGGAGACAGTTTTGGTGCTCTTCAGCTTACATGGAGTCTGAACTTACTGGAATTGTCAATGCTATTGAATATGATATTTATGGCATACTTCAAGCTTATGAAAAAATCAATTCATGGCAAGTTCTGCCTATCTTATTATTTACATTAATGCATATTCATCTCAACTTGCACAGGAATGCATCGATTTACGGGGACAAAATATGTATTTCTTCACCACAAAAGGTATAGCATATTGCAAGTTTCACACTGCAAAATGCAGTAATTTTGTGTGTGTGGAATCATCATGGTTTGGCTACCCTGGCGTGTCTCCATCTACCAGAAGACTTTCAGTTCACAGGCTAGATCCTTGAATTTCCAGCCATTTTGTCAGCTCTGTTCTCCAGCTTGTTTTAATTAATTTTGGGGTTCTTGCAGTCTGCTTCCACTGGGAGAGAACAAGAGGCAATTTGGTATTCCTGTGATACATGGTATCACTTATAAAGAATCCATACAGCTCCCATACTCCTAATCATGGCTGAGCAGGAGGACAACTCGCCACATCCCCGAGAGCACCTTTGCTCACAGACCGACACATTTCAGCTTGCCTTGCCCAGGACGTGGTCACAGACACCACGTCCCCAACCCCACTGCCCCGAGGGGTTCCAGCTGGCCGGCTGCCCCTGCCCCACGCTGTGGCTCCTTTGGTCACTGCAGATATCTGCTGCCAATTCAAAGTTCCGTGCAGGTGGGGTTTTAGGATGCCACTGCCCCTGCCCACCAGCAACACAGCAATATTGGTGTATTGGGAATGCTGGGGATGAAGCCATGTCCAAAGTGGACAGTAGGAAGTAGAGAAGAGCCAAAAATGAGGAATAGAAAGCAGAAGAGTTCAGCAGCAAAAGAAGCCTGTAAGGACCAAGGAAAGATGGTACTTTATCATTAAATAAGGCACAAAATAGATGCTGTTGCAACTCATACTGAGCCACTACTGCTGCAATTCTGAGATTCAGGTCCAAGAAGGCCTCAGCTATAACAGAGCAATCAGATTGCAGTCCAGACATTAGGTCTGGCTTACATTCTCATCTCTGCTGTGAAAACAACACTGCAAGTTCAGCTTCTGATCTCAGCCTTGGATCAGCTCAAATGCTGGGGATACAGTAAGGTGAAAAAAAGTTTACATTTAGTTCAACAACCTTCAAGGGCTTCAGTAGTACTGGGAGATGTTCAAGCTTAGTCAGCCATTGAGCATATGGCCACACATGCCTTCATAATTAATGAGATCATTCTGAAAATGCACTGAGACTGGAGCAATGCTTTGCACTCCTACACAAGTCCAATGCCATTTTTCACATCAAGCCATAAACACGTTGGGTGGAAGCCCAACACGTCACAAACGTGGAACCTAGAATGTCTCCCATACAAGTAGTTTGGAAGTCAAAAATCAGTGAAAATTCTGACCATGCTTTTTTCAGCTGCAATAGAGCAGAAAATTCAAAATTCTTTCTGAAACAGATTAAGCATCAGCTGATATTGAAAGCTTTAAGAAATGCATTTTGTTTTCTGTGACAGTGTCACTGCTCTGATGTGCTTGGTGTGCTTGCAAGACTCATAGAAAGATCAGGGGGCTTGGGGTTTTTTTTAAACTGTCAGTTTATCTTGATCACCAGAAACAGCAATTATTCACAAAGGACTTTTAAAATTCACCTCCATTTTGAGTAATGAAATCTCCAAAACAGCAAAGTGACCCTTTTATACAAAATTCATTGTAACATTCCTTGGAGTGACAAAATCCATTATGGGTTTTCACAAGCTCATAATCTTATGAGCCCAGTCAGTGTGTGGTCCTGTTTTTATAAATGTAATAGAAAATTAACCAAGATCAAATTACTACAGTCTACTAACTGGGCTTCATGAAATAAACAGGAACATTCAACCAAACCAACTAGAATTTAATTCCTTAATCCCTGCAAAAGGCACCTTATTGCTGGCATTGAGGTTAATGCAGGACCCAGGTGGAAGATCCCTTCTCCAAAGGGATTGCTCCCTGTAGAACATTGTCTCCCTCAGACATTTCCACTCTCGCTGCTTCTCTGCAACCCAAAGGTGGACCTTGACAAACAACACTCTATTTCACATCACCTCACAAGGAATGACCACAAGCATTTCCTAAACCAGCTGTGTAGGGCTTTGCCGAAATTTAAAGTATCAGTCAGCTGCATCCTATTCACAGGACAAAAGAGGATAAGGGGTAGATAAGGGATGGAGCAAACCCCTCACTCCAAGCCACTCTCCTCAAGAAGTTCTGTGTAGAACCTACGGCCTCAACACCTTCAGCAATGCCTGAGAGCTCCTGTTTCTGCTGCAGCCCAATGAAGGAGGAATTGAACATGCTGTGCTCTGAGTAAGAGGCTCTCTTAGCCACCTTCTCCAGATAAAGTCCAGAACAGGCAAGTTAATGTGCTTTTTTCCTAGAGAATTTTGCTATAAATTCAGGAACAGAAAAAGAAAATAAGGAGAAAAAAAGTAGCACTCAACAAAACCCAATCTCCTCAACTGAGATAATTTTTATAAGAAGCTTAGTTGTGTTCCTTATCTGGAAAGTCACTGAGGAACCCTCTCTCCAACATTAGTGCAGGACAAAACACTGCAGGAATTATTTACAGAGCTTATAAGCAGAAATAAAATAGGCCTCAGAGTCAAAAAGAGGGACATTTAAATATTTTCTATGTTGTATTTGCCAAGGAAAGAAATGCAGGAGGGCCAACTTAAGTATAAACAGAGAACACCAATAATACAACATTTCTAAAGAGTTTCCAGGAATTAATTCACCAGAATTAAGATGGGACTCTTTACTGTATCTTCATTTAAAACCATGCAGGGTGACAGTGTCACTGACAGGTAGGATTGAGAAAATTAGTACCACCAAGGCAGCAGGAAAACTCTCCTTCAATCCAACATTTATTTAACCAGAATATGGGCAATAGGGTTATATATCTATTCTTTAAATGATCTTACTTAAATTCTCACTAACAGAACTTCTGACAAGAAAAGGTTTTGTTAATTTTAAAGTGTATAGTTGTCACAAAACTATATAAACAGTTTTCTGTCTTCAGAAAAGGCCACAACCTAGAGAGATTCAATGAGCAAATTGATTTTTATTTAATAGGTACATACAGACACACAAACATCCCAGCCAAGCACACAAACCCTTTCCTGGCCCTTTTTTGGGTGTCCCTTGACCATCCACTGATATACCCCAGCTGTTCACCCACCCACTCACGTGCAGTGCCACAAGAGTCACGCAGCAAGGTTCTGTCCCAGCCTTGAGGGGACATTCACAGTGCCAGTACAGAGCCAGGTGAGACTGGCAGCCTTTATCCAGGGCACTGCAAATGCCAAATGTCTCCTGCACCATGCTCCAACATGACAGACACACACAGGCCTCAGCACTGCAATGCAAGGTTTCTTCTCCAAGCAACTGCCAATGCTTATTTTTATTTTTTTGCACACTTTCTGGCCCCTGGGGCCCAGAGCAGTTGCTAACCTCCATCTTTAATATCTATGCCATGACTTCTACCCTGGTAGCTCCTTGAAACTATGCAGACTCAGCCACTTGAGCACGCATTCTATTACTAGCAGGTCTGTGTGTTATACAAATGCACGTCATGCCCTTTAAAATTGCAGTGTGCCATCTCTTCCCTCCTGAGACTCTGCCTTCCCATGCACTGAAACCAGCCAAAAGGTGGGCTTGGTGATCTTGAAGGTCTTTTCCAACCAAATCTGTGGTCACTGGATTTAGTCAGTGTATAACTTGAGCCATCACATCAAAACAATTGATATAAATCAGTTGAGGAGGAGGGTCTTAACTTATACAAATAGACATTTTCACTGCCAGACCAAAGCTACACAACTGTGTTAACACCCCCTCACAGGCACAGAAATGCCTGGAATTTCAGCTGGGTGTTTATAGGACACTGCAGGGAATGGCAGCTCAGAAGAGCAATACAGGCCTTTTCCCAAAGCCTGCAGGCACTGCCAGCACAATGCCAACAGCACATCACCTTTCCCCAGATCATCCACCAGAAGAGTTCATGGAATGGCAGACAACCAGGAGAAGAATGGAAGAACAACAGCTAAAATGGGGTGCTGCAAACCATCTGAAAACAGAGTCTCAGTTTTTCCCTACGCTCTGTGAACGGTATTTTCCATGAAAAAGAAACAGCTGCATGATAAACATAATTGTTACCCACCTCTTACTTTGTCAGGGCAGGCAGCTGGGGGGGGAAGGTGTGGGGGGTGAATGATTGTGGAGAGTTTGGTTTTTTCTTTCCAAAAAAACCCTCAAAATGCAAATAAATGAAAACCCAAAACAAGCAGACAACAGAACATCCAGAAACCAAACCCTGCCATATTATACTGGTAGAGATGGTCTCGATGGCATTATTAGGCAAGAAAAGGAAAGAAAAAAGCAAGATAAAATTGAAAATTATAAAGCCAAAAGAAGGTACAATTAAAAAAAAGGTACAAATTAAGGGTTTAAGGAACAAGTAGTGAATTTTTTTTCAGATAAGAAGTGGAAGCTTCCAGGTATTGGCACAGAGATCATATTTAGTTCTATAGACTTAGAAACCTGTTTATAGAAATCTTAAGAGAGCAACTATCTCAAACATCGATGCAAAACCACCTATGTGTTTGTTCATCTGTGCAGTTGCTTTCCCAAATACACAGAATTTTCATTCGAGATACACATTTTCTCATCAGAATCACTATGAAAAAGTTAACTGCTCAGCAGTTGCCCCTGTGTGGTACTTAAATTTTAGATAAATATGACCAGAAGGGACAAGTTGGTGCTTTCTCAGTGTTTCTGGATTTCCTTTAATGAGCCACTTCCAAGACATTGTGGTCTAGCACAGAATACAAATAGAACACAAGGTTCTTGTGTGTAGGAATTTAACACCAAACCAAAGAGAACTTGTTTTTCAAGTAATTTTATTATCAGGTTTCATTACCAGCATCGCCCCCTCCATAAGCTTGTTTTGGGCAACAAAGTTTGAATTACTTGCAAGGTAGTTACAATTCGGTATCCCAACTTCTTCCTTAGCCCTGCCAGTGCTGACACTTCCTGATGAGCAGGAACAGCACTGAAAAACACCTTTCTACGTGGTCAACAGGCAAAATAAACACTGTACCAAACTAGCCTCAGCTCAAGAGAGCAGCGAACCCAGGGCTGATTGATCAGCTTTTCCTGCACACAACACTCTGTTTGGGCAAACAGTGGCAACTGTCAGGTCCCATCCATCATTTACATCATGTTTAGAGTAAATCTGAACTCATTGTCTCTGGAGAAAGAAGGAAAATGGAGAGAGAAAAGGAGCTGTGGAAAGCAGCAGGCTCTGTCATTGAGGGTCTTTCATGCAAACCTGGGAACTGAAGCCAAGCAGTGGCCAGGGGAGCCACGGGGCTTGGAAACCTCCTGTAATGAGCACCTCTGTGTGACACCACACAGGACAAATGCTCCAAGTTTCATTGTGAACTAGAAACAAGCCTTGGGAAAACTATGCATAAACAGAGCAAAAGCCAATTTTCTTATGGCAGATATGAAATAAATGCCTTGTAAAGTGCATTTCAACAGGTTGAATCAGATTCAAGGTATTATAAATGGTGCTCGCTGGTTCAGCACTGGCAATAGTGAAGATGGAAACACAGATAATTTGGGGGCTTTAAAGTTTAAGGCTTTTTTTAAACTTTATGGAAAATCTTTGGAAGAATTTACTTATCAATGTAGACTTCAAAATGCACAAAATAAAGTTCTGATTTTAAATACAATGAAAAAATATTCACTGTTTTTCTTTACAATGCTTCTAAAGTTCTTAGGAAAATTCTCCAGATAAGCATTATATCTTTTGCAGAAAGGAATCGCTAGCCATCTCCACTTCCTCTGTAGATTAGAACCCTGGTTTAATTCTCAGACTGCTACAGAAATATCTCACAAGGAAGAAAACAAAGTTTAAGCAGTTTGCTGTCCCTACAGATGGCCAATTCAAATGCTCAAACACCCACACAGGAGAAATATAGCTCCAGCCTCTCTGGAATACTGGTATCCGGAGGAGGATTCAGCATTGTTTCATGTTCTCCATTCCACAGCATCATGAGCAGACTAATACACCCAGCAGACAATTTTATTTTTTTCTAAAGCTTAATAGGAAATTGTAAGAGGAGCAGGTTGAGTCTAAAATCCAGTTTAGACTCACAGCTATGAGAAAAATCTCATTTCCTGCTCCAGTAATACCTTTTTCACTTTTTTCCTACAGCACCCATTAAGGCAAACCCAGTAAGTTTTGAGGGTCTCATGACACAATCAAAGGAAGAAAAGTTTCATCAGCAGATGGTTACCTGGACTGGGGGAGGTTGGTGCTCCAATCACCATGCTACTGTTCCTTGGTGAGGGAAGAAGAGGGACAAAAGTCTCTTGCTTTGACTTCACTTTTAACTGGATCGGAGCAATTCTTCTTCAAATCAATATGTATCAATATATTTATGATTTTAAGAATCTGCTTTCCCTCCCATTAGCAAAATATTCCATTTATGAAAATTGAACACCACCACTCTTTCCTAAACTCTTTTGTATAACAGCATTTGGAAGGCTAACAAGCCAGTGTGTTTAATTTTTGAGCTGCTTCAGAGATCTTTGGCTCAATGAACTGATTCATTCAACTTTGCAAGAAATTCTGAAGTTTTAAATATTTTTTTTTGTTAGGATTGAAAAGGCACATTTCAAAAAACTACAATTCCAATTTTTGTGTGCTGCTGTAATAGGGAACTAGATCTCATCAAGCAATGAATAGGAGGTCTGGATAGCAGAGATCATTTTGTCTTTAAACGTATTTCTTAGAAAAAAATTAAGTCAAGTTTGACATAATCCAGCTACTCTTAAGAGTTCAGTGAATCCATACATTTTGATTCAAATGTTGTTCAGCAATTATTATTGTCTTTTACACAAAAACTCTTCAAGTAATTGTTACAGAAGTGAGGGGCAAGGTGCACAGAGATAGATACATTTGATGTGTTTAGTTTACATGGATCAGCCAAAATGGATGTGTGTAAAGGGATTAATATTTTCTGATGTTCATAAAACATCAAAGGGCCAACAAACATCTGTCACACTTTGTTACTGGCATACTTGCACTGCCAATGCAGATTCAACTTGAGTTAACAGTATTTACATTAATTACATTTGATTGCTTGACAATTTGAAGCATCAAATGCCATCCAGTTACAAAAGCACTGCAATCCTCTTTGCCAGATGGGAAACCAGAGAGTTTAAGGGTGAGGCTTTAAAAAGCACATAAAAACTGCTGCAAGACACAACTCAAAGCTCGACAACATCAGCATCTGCACAACATAATCCCGAGCTCTTCCTTTCTCCAGGAAAAGGAAATGCCCCAGGCAACCAGATATGAGAGGAAACTCTGCATTATTTTGGTCAGTGGCAAGGTATTGCCTATCAGATGGCTGAGATACCTCGAAACGACTGTCACTTCCATGCATTTTGTGGCAGAAGTCTGTGCTCTCACAGCAGTCCCATTTTCCAAGCTCAACATGGGTCTTACGCTCCACAATACCCCACTTTTGTCAGCACTTCTTTGGACCTCTCAGCTACCTCCCCTGCTACATCATTTAGCCTGTACAAGCTGAGAGGGGTGTAAAAGACATGGAAATCCCCTAATGCTGACAGGATTGTCAGAGACATACAACTCTGAATTTCTTGTTCTAACACCGTCACTGTACTCTAACACAGAGCATACAGAGCAGTGCTCACCTGCACACAGAACCTTCATCACTCACACAGATGTTTTAGCATTTTCAAGTTCCAATGTCCCCTGTGATCCACCCTTCCAACATTTACTGTAACTTCCTGAAAGAAACGCAAGACTATATTGTACTTCTCCCCCAGTCCCATTTCAGTCCAGAGTAAGTGTTAAAAATGGGGTTTGTAATTGTCTTAATTCTAAAAGGTTTTTCCCAAGCCCTTATCACTTGTAACAGAATAGGCTTGGTGGAACAGCTCAATAATATAACATGCAGGCAATCACTTGTGCTGTGATCTCCCTCTGAATGCTTAAAGAGAAGCATGTTTTCTGCAGAAAAGCTGCTATTAGACACATTCAGCTGTGTTGCAAGGGCAGTGCTATTCTTCTGCCCTGTATTGCTTTGTATCTCCTGAACTGAGTCTATTTCAGGTTCCACTGAAAATGCACAATAAGTCTCTTGACTGAACTGCTAGAAATTCAGGTGGCCCCAGTTCAGATACATGCTGTGCCCTCACACCATTTCCTTTGTATATTTATAAACTCGAACCCTTAAAATGTCTTTCTTCCCCAAACTCCTCAGAAGGCACTGTAATCTCTTGGCAAGTGGCAGTGCATAGCTCCCTGAGCCCAAGGGTGGAGGTACACTCACACCTTTGATGGGCTTCATTCTGCAAAGCTTTTGTATCAATTTATCCTCACTAGGGACACTGGTGAGTGGATCCTAAATCATGCCCTATTTACTGCACACTGGCATCTGTCTGGCTAATGTCACTGCAAGGATTTGGAGCTCTAACTGCCCACTTGTTGCTCCTCTGGCACAGCCCTTGGACAGCGTCCCCTACTTGAGTATCTGCTGGTGTATTAATCGAGGGCCTGCCTGCCAAAAACCTCTCTGCTTGAATTCCACACTCCCTTCTTTGCTCCCTGTCGCTGGGTTGGGAGCATTTTCTTGATGGCGCTCTGCCAATCTACCCCACAAACAGGTTCCAGACCCCAGCACACAGAAAAGAAGAGACACTGAAGCCATCTGAACAGCAACACCTCATGTCAGACAACACTCAAAACTTCAAAACCAGATTATTTCAGCTTCCAGCTGAAACATTTTTTAAATTCCTCTTCAGTATTCAATTCTACAGTGACAACAAAAATGGAAACACTAGAAAACTGTGATTTTTCAATGAAATCTTACTCTAAGTGGAACTCCCCATCTTTAGCAAGCAACTTGAGTTAAAAAATATCTGTTAATTCCTCAGCATTTCTAACTTTTGGAATGAAACTGAGCCAACCTAAAAGCTTGCCATTTCCCAAAGGGAACATTACTCCACTTCCTTCCCTCTCTCAAGGTACTCAGCTGTTAATCTGGTAGAAAATTAATCCATTATAAGAAATGTGAATTAAGCCTTTACTAAAATAATCCACTCTGGATAATTGTGCTGATTGTGTTAGGTGTTGGTATGGCAGGACTTAATATATAGGCAGGGAGTAACATTTCAAGTGTCTATTTCCTAGCCATTCCAGTGTTTGTCTGAGCTCAAAGTCACTAGGACAACGGGTACTGCTTTAGCTTCTTCCCAACACTAACTCATGCCACTCCTTTGAATTTAGAAGCAGTTTGTATTTGAACGGACAAATCTATGTTCCCTACAGAAGTCTGCTAGAACTGCTTACTCAATGGCTATATGGGTAGCTGAATAGCTTCCCCAAAAGATGTAGCAGATAGATAAATTGTGTGCACCTTGGGCTTAAGAACAGAAACAACCTGTAATTCCAATTTCTCCTGATGTACATAAGCATGACATGTCAGGAGGTCAGCACAAAACATGAGCTACTTAGGCTGTGTCTGTGATTTGGTGTCACAAATCACTTGATGGCAGTCTCAGTCCTAATTCCAGCTGCTCAGTTCCACCACGGACACATTTCACTTGTGTTAAGCCACAGAAGTTGGATTTAGGCAACTGTCAGCAGCCCTGTGTGTACTTCCACATACTCTTATATGTTTTATCTATTTGCCAAAACATGGGCACAGAGTTCTGAAGACTTGAAACAGAAAATCTGCAACATCATATCTGCCCTATTACAGATACAAATTACATTTAAAATTGTAAAGGTACAAATAGAAAAGAAGCAACTATCAGAGGCAGACCGTGTAAGATGTATAGAGCAAACTTGGAGAATTCATCCATGTACTTTTGTCTATGACAAAAAAATCATGTTATCTCAGTGTAGGGGAAAGTTTTAAAGAACATCTTACAAGTTAAATATAAATAAGTTAGATTAGGCTTTTAAACTTCATGAGTAGAGATCACAGAGAGCAAGTACTGGAGTCAGAACATGATTCTCAAGTCTATTGGCCTATCCAGCTTTCTCCATTCCACTTTTCCTTCTCCGTTCTTCCTTTGTTCTAAGTTACTAAATAACCCAATTGCCTCCAGATTAGTCAGGCAGGTGACACAGAAATTACTAGAAGGAAATGAGAGACCACTGAGAATTTGTTGCTCAGGTTATCCAAAGTGTCAGTGCTACCATGGCCAGCTCAGTTTGCCCTTCGTGCCAGTGAAAGTCTCAAATGTTTTAACACGTTTCATTCCCCTACAAAGAAGATTGTCTTTTCTCCCATACCCCTCCTGGAAAGATTTTGTCTCATTAAATATTTTTTTGGCAGTAAAAATACATGGTCAAATTATTAAAGATTGAGGTAGCCTTACTTCCTGATTTAGGTATTTCTTTCCATAAATTAGGAAGAGAATTTTTAGAAAGAAGAGGCATTAGCAGAATGAATGCTTGAGTAAAAGCCATGCAGAAAAGATTTACTCTAAAACATCAGCCCCTAGAGAAACCTGTGCCCATGGAAATCTGCACCAAGTCCTACAACACTCTGTACAAGTAAGAAATAACATGTGAATGATCATCATAGCATATTCTTTCAACACCTGTAAAGTTCCAGGCTTGGATCTCCAGTTTGCAGAGCTTTTGACAGGCTCTGATTTCAATGCTCTGCATTGACCATTTCAAGCAGATGACTTTTAAAGCATGGTATCCAGGCAGGAGGAGGGTGGGCAGGGAACTGGGAGACAATGCAGTTAGATGCAAAGATCCACTCCCCCACCTTGTGGGTAACAACTGAAACAACAATTCACAGGAGCATCTCCTCATTTCCAGCCTACCCACATAGTCATCTATCAAATGTCACACAGATTGCTGCTGCACTACAACGAGTCAAACTTCAAAACAGTCTTTGCAATTAACTCAGAGCTGACTGGAGTAATATGCTCTGTGTTACTTTTTAAATCCACAGCAATTTAGAGAATATCTGCTCTTTTGGTGTTTATCAGGAATCAGTTACTCAAGGTTGGTGCTCTGTTAAAGTGTGAAGAAGGTCCTAACAGTGTAATAAAAAAAAAAAGCTGTTACACTGCTAAAAGTTTCTCACCATGCTAAACTTGCATTTTGTCTTGGTTTTTGATTGTATACCTTTGTGCTGATTTTAACCATAATTAATCTGCAATTATTCAAAGGCATCAGTTGCAAAAGTCTTTTTGGATTCCTTACAAGCATCTTAATCTAATGTCATAGGTCTTGAAAAGTCAACAACCAATTTCTTCCCAGCAGTGAAAGGGAAAGCACAGCCAGAGGCAAGGACGACAAACACCAGAGGAAGCTTTCTAAGCACAACACCACAGCCTTCATTCATCACCTCAGCCAAGGGCAGATTCAGGCCCACGTTCATCAGGACCTGAACAGCTCAGTGATTCACGTATATAGCTTTGATCCTATGGGAGGGGAAAGGATGTCCTCCCTGATGGGAACACCTCTGCGCTCCTTAGGATTCCCTGCATGATGTGGTGTCTAAGCAGCTTCCCTGTTTTTCAAGAGCTGGCTGTGGCCATGTGTTTTTCAGGCTCCAGGTCTCCACTGCACTTACCTCTGAGAGCAGCAAAGTCCAGGAGCGATGCGGGCACACTCACAGGATCAGCACTCCACTTGGAGTGTTGGCATTTTACCACTAAAGCGCATTTTCACTGTTCCATCTGCTGACTCCAGTGAAGTGTCTGGGAAAAGGCTCTGCCTCTGACTGAAATCCAAGCAGAAATTCCTCTTCCTTGTTAAAATCCAACACAGTTACCGTTTTCAAGCACTGCGGTTTGTCTTCATAACTAGATAGTTTTCCAGTTACCGACATAAAGGGGATTTGTAGCAGGATACCAAAATAGCTTTTTGCTCATTTTTCCCCCTAAAGAGTTAGCTATTTTATACATTTGTCACTATCTTGCCTTCACACTCCTTCACTCCCAACCTACCATGTCAATATGTTCCTCACATCTCCCTTGTCCCCCTGATCCCAATGCAATCTGAAGACTAGATCAGGACAGACAATGAACAGCTCACTCCATAATAAATAACAAGGAGTATAAATATTTTCAAACTAGGGGTTTACTTGTTGACCTACAGGAAGGGGGAGGATACAATGAACAGAATCAAGTTTTAAATTCACACATTCCTTTCAATAGGTCAGCTTTTCCCTTTCTAGAGATATTTCTTCTTTCATGCTTCAGCTCTTCTCCTTCAGACAACTGAGGTGACTAGACTAAGCTTCCACCTTAGCTGCTGACAAATAACTTGAAAAATTCAAAACAGGAGCAAATTGCGCACAGGGATAATAAATGCTAAAGGCTGGAGATCTGTGTATTTGCATCACTGTTACTTAGTGATTATGCAAATTAGATCCATAATCCAAGGGAGGGAATTGCATTAGGATCATTAGTTTTCTAAAGAATATTCCTAAAACTAGAACAAATTTTATTTTACAACTAGATGTCTAATTAACTTTCCCTGCTTCAGTCTGTGTGGCACCACATGTTTAACTGGGAAATGCCCTGTCCCTCCAGAGCCTACCTTTGTCCAGGAAATTTTAATAAAAAGATTAAAGCTTTGACTTTTCCAGTGGGAACTTTGAGTTGTATACATTGATTCTCAAATCCCCCGACTCGTTTCTTACATTAAAACTTCTCTTGAGGTGGTCAGTCCTCTGGCATCTATTCCAAATTAAGTCTTCACACTCAGGTTTGACTAACTGCAACTTTATAAGCTGTTGAAAGAATACTTTGTCAAACAGATGCTAGCTACTTTCAAAAGGTTTTGCAAGTCAGTTTGCACTTTTAAAATTCAATCCTTTTTATTTTATTTCTAAATACTCCAAGTGACCCAAGATACCCTTACATGAATAATCCTTGTTGTCAAGCAAAGCCCAAGATTAGGATATACCTACTGTAATCACCGTGTTGCTCCACTACAATAAAGCTTATTTACTGCCAGCTCTGAAATAAGAACATCGCTACCTTGATTGTTAAGCTGAAGTACTTCGTTTATCCCCTCCTTCAGCTGCACGATTAATCCCCTCTAAAACTATTTATTCTCTTACTACTAAAATACTCCCTATTCTGTGCCTAACACTAAACCAAACAATCTTGCACACTCTGCAAATTCTGAGAAAATGGTCAAACGTGATAGTGAAAGATGTGAAGCCATTTAGATGCACAGACTTTAAGTCACCACAGGAAACACAGAACCCTATGTATTGGGTGTTTTTCTTTGTTTTGGGGGAAAAGAGGGGTGTTTCAGATTTCCCATTGCGGCAGAATCCCAGAAGAGCTGGCCTTGGAAGATCTGTCCTGACTCTGCACAGCTGGAGCACCTTCTACAGGACCATGTTGGCTCAGGCTGCCAGTATCTCCAAGGGTGGATATTCCACAGTCTGAGGGGTCTTAAAGAGTGTTGGGGATGGTATTTTTTTCTTTACAAGTTCACTTCAGTGGTTTTAAATGGGTGGCATAGAGTAATTGAGAATGACTGCCATATACAACTAGCAGTAGTCAACAAATAAAGGGCTATTTTAGGAGGAAAAAGTCTAAATAAAATCCAGTGAAACTCCCATTGAAGGAGATCTGAAAAATCCTTTTGAACAGTTAACAGCGAAATGGACCAAGCTCGTGTAAGAAATTAGTAAAGAAGCTGAGTGCATTTTCAAAATGCAACACTTCAGCATGGGATGATTTATTTGTATCCATATTGGGCAGAAATTCAATGAAAATTATCAAATTAAACAGCTCCCTAAAGAAAGCCCACAGTAAAGTGGGATTGATAGCACCACCCTGGGAGGAATCATATGTACCCATGAGCTATTCCAAAAGTTCTCACACCATTTTCTCATTTTATAAGCATTAAATGGTTCTAGAAACATAAGCAAAAGCATACAGTCTAAACCAATTTGATTTTATTATGATTTTTCTGCTAGTGTCCTTTTAAATGGTTAGTAGGTGATAGCTCTACATTGAGGAAGGATAGAATGTTCTTTACCTAAGGAGCAAGGACTGGGAAGGTTTCAGAAAGGAGGTTAAAGCTTTCAGCTCAAGCAAGACTGAGAAAACAGTTGCAAGGACTGAACATTCATCCACACCTTATAAGTAAAAGTCATTCTGAAGAGCTGGAGAAACCTACGATGAGCCAGAAAGCAATGGAGCAACTGAAGCAGAGCAAGGACCCAGACCTGACCTAAATGCTTGGAGTTCTAATTAACACTAATTTCCTTGTCTTAATATTCAGTAGAACATGGCTTTTGAGACAGCAGAAGCTTCTGGGAGCTCAGTGTAAGGCAGAAAGACCTCAACATTTTGGCCAACTTGCTGTGTTCAGTAATATTGAAAAACTCTAGAGCTTCATAGAAGCATAAAATCTTAAAGGTATGGAAAGACATTATGTTGACAGACAGTAAAAAAAAAAAAAAGCAAGAAAAAAAAGGCCAAATCTTTGAAAAAGCTCTTCACTTAGCACTGCAACACCTGATTGAAATCCATCACTCAACACTCACTGAAAATGCACTCTTATACCAACAGATCATCAACACAGGATTTAATTTTGCAGTTGTCCTTAGGCTGGACATACACTTAAGGAGCAGACAAGACAGCCTCTCTGTCCCTTATCTCCCTCAGCCACTTCAAGAAAATGCTCCAGCTTAAGGAAAAGAATGGGCAAGGAACAGAAAAAAATTAGCCAAAGCCTGCAAAACAGTGTTTGCAGGTGCAGAGGAGGCAGCTGTGCTAAAGGCTGCTTTGAAACCAGAAGCAAAGAGAGAAAGACACGTGGTACCATGGAACGAACACTTGAGGAAAGCACAGGACAAGCCCTGGAAACCTGCTGCTCCCAAACATCTCTCTTCATTTAAGCAGGATGGGTTTCGTCTCTCCTTACCCCCCAATCCTTGATCCAAGTGGCAAAGGAGGCCAATCACCACTTCAGCGGGATATCATCTGCCCCTTCAAATGCAGGCAGCAAGCCACACTGCCAGATATGCATTCAAAAGAAACACTGCTGCTGCTTCTGACTCCTTCAAACAGGATGGGACTTCATGGTACCTCATCACAAAGTTAGAAAGTCAAACACCTACTGGTTACAATTTAAGCCAGCAAGTTCACCCAAATCCAAGGAGGAAGTATAAAACTGAATCAAGCAGAAGACTGGAGTCAGAAACGTGTCCTCAGAACTGTCTGAAGCCTCAATTTTCCACCCAAAAATAAGCCCCTGGTACCATCTAGATATGCAGAGACTAAAGGGAAGCCTATTTTCAAGTGTGAGTTCAGAGGCAGCACATACGCACACACATCTGGCCCTGAGAGGACAGCAAACAATGTGCAAGAAACACTGAGCTGCACAAGGCCCTTCTGCAGTGCACAACAATCTTTTCACTGTCAGTGGCATGTGGCAAGCCAGCAGCATAGAACACACCTTCAGAAGAAACACTTCAAATCACAGCACAAATACTTGCATATAAAAATTTATTGTCTTTCTTTTAAACACGGGCTTGAAATACACCAAACCCAGCAAGGTAATTTATTTAATGTTTGAGCAGAGCTTTGGAGAAAACAGCTGACAGCACAGCATTAAAGGCTGCACCACATCTTTTGCCATGTAGCAAACTGGATTAATAGGCATGTACATACAACAGCAATAAAATCATATTTGCAATGCTCTCTAAAAGTTCTGTTTGGCAGCTTACAAATGTCTTTAGCTTTCTAATTTTGGTGAGCTCACAGGTACAGGTTTAGAATGCATTTACAGAATCCACCAGCCCTTAAATATAAAAAGATTTTGAAAATCCAGGCCTGGTTCTCCAGTTTGCTCCACTTACTGAATAGACCTATGCAAAAATATTGTCATTTTTGTTCATCAAGTTCATATATATAGCTATTATCTAGTACAAAATAAAATTAAACCCCAGAAATTATTCTTCCCAAGTGAAGTAAAAAAGTAAATTTTCACAAGTATTCAGAAGGACATGATTACCTTATTCAAGAGCCAGAGACTGACAGCAAAAGTTCTTAGTTCCCTGATCACTAAATTCAAAATCTCTTACTCAGTTCCTTCTGTTTGTGCCTCATGTTAAGAATGGCACTTGTCTCAATGAACCTCGTGTGATTATTCACACCACTGAGAACCAGGCATGTACTGCTGAACTGAATGCTAACAGTCCTCAGGAAGAGACACTACAACAAAAGCGTTGTGCCAGAAGTTTGTTTTAACTTAATGGCATGGCATTCTTCCAGTGGGGTGACTATACACTGAAATATGGAAAGCTAATTACTTTGATTTAAGCTTTTGACATCCAGTGCTAAAACCAGAGTGCTGTTCCTCCTGGAGAAGTCTTTAAGCTACAGTGATACAACCAAAACCATAAACATGCACATGACAGGTGAAGAATAATTTCCATTTTTAAAGTGCATATTTTCATTTACAGTGTGACAACATTCCCAAGTAAGCATTTACAGACAAGAGTCTAATTCTTTCATACATACTTATGTTGCTCTCATGCAGTATTTTCTAATGCTAAACAGACAGGGATGAGACTATCATAGCTAAATTTGGTACACTTCTTTCTTTATTTAAGGAGAATGCTGCCTAAAGTGGAAGGATTTTTTTAATTAGCTTCAGTCACTAACTGAAGTACTTCACTTTGCAAAACACTAGAACCACAAGTACTATATCCTGTCTAGGAACCATAAACTTATAGTGCAAATAAGATAACACTTTATCATAGAATCCATTCCCCTGACATAAAAAAGGGCAGAAAATAAAATTTCAGAGTAGGAACACATATTATCAAAAATGGTAATTTTTCTACTTAAATGTGCATTTTAGAATAAAGAAATCCATTGTTTCCCACAGAGGCATAACTACTGAAACTAAAGTGTTAATGGCTGTCAAGTCTGAAAGAAAAACTCAGACATTTTATCTTTACTTTTGGCCCAATGTTTCCATGTTGCTTCTCATCAATTTTAGGAAGAGAATCGCATACCAAAGGTCAGACCCAACAAATCCTGTCATTATTGAGACATTTGTGGTTTCTTCAGCTGGAGTGATGCTCTTTTCACCAGCTTCTGCTGCTTCCTTGTTGTCAGGGCTTCCTGAATGGCATGACAAATCCACTGTGAAACAACAGAGTGAAAGAAAAAACAATGAAGCACCCAATGTGCAATTTTCTTCCATAAGATGCTACTAAAACATAGCATTAATTAACACACACTAATTAAAACCATACACAGAGGCTAGTTTAAGTTACTGAGCTTCTGAGTCACATACATAGTATTCAACCCAGAAAAGACTCCAGTGATACCATCAGTCCACTCTGAATTTTCTATGACATTAATGATGTTATTCACAATCAGATAAACCTTGCTCAGGCAGCACCCCCAAAACAAGTGATCTCCTTTCACACAGATACACAAATGACATTTCCAATCCCACTGTGCTCTGAAGGCTTTCCAAGGCAGGTCATTAAAATACTCCCAGGCAGGAGCTCCGTGTCCAGTGAGCCCACTGGGACCTGCAGCCTACCCCAGTACGACCCAAACTGGGAAGAAGCAGTCAGCACTTTCACAGCCATCTCACCCAAAGCAGATCCACTCACACACATCCAAGGATGGACTCCATCTGTGTTCCCTGAATACTCAACACCTTGGGATCGAGGACTTCAACAAACATACTGATCAAGTACCGCAACATGCTGGATCCATTAATTGGCACACCAGCTCTTGACGTGCTCTGTTCCTCTTGCTACACATTATTTTTAGTAGAAGTTTGAACGCTATAAGAATAAGGTCTTTTGAGGAAAATATAGTATCAGATCAAATTAACCAATTTTTTTTTGCTTCTAAAACACACAGAGAAGTATTGGGAGCCTATAACTATAACTCTCAGTCTGAGCTAACGAGCTCAGGAGAGGACTCTGTTCAGCCCAAAGAGGCTTGCATTACCATTATCTGTAAATGTAAGAGAATCATTCACAACAATTAAAGGAAGTTATAAATGACAGCAGGCACTTTTAATAATATTTACAATGAAAAACACTTTCAAACTGGATAGTTAGCTGAAATCCAGAAAGGGATGCATTAAAATGGAACCTAACAATAATTCTAAAATTAGAAACAAATTAACTAAATCAGCGATTCTTATTTAATTCCTGAATACAACCTAATAGTTAAAACCCCCACATCTCAACTGCCTAACATTATATTTAATGTGCATTATGCATAACATGTTTATATACATGATATTAACATATCTCTAATCTGAGAAAATTAATCCCAGTGTAACATGGCCAACCCAACTATGTCCTGGGGTACCTCAGATGGTCACAGATTTCACCTGAGTAATTCCAGCATTTGGTGAAAGCTGAAGTGTTTGAAAAGCTTATGAGGGCTTTTCTCAATCCATGACTTCAACAAAAGTAAAACTTCTACAACAATGAATATTCAAAAATAAGTTGAGCTGCATGAAAAAATAACTTGCATCAGGTGTGCTTGGAGGATTTCAAGCATTTATGGATTTCTGGTAAGTCATGGGGGCTTAGAAAAGATTCAGAGGACTGAAGAAGGGCAAACAAAACCTTTGGTTTTGGGGGGAGACAGAACAGGAAGCTACGGAGAGCTTTAACCTGATGTTAAAGACATTTGTTTCATGTGCGTACAAAGGGCACTGTAGTACTCTGCAGAGAGGGGACAGCTATTTCTGAAGCACAACCTTCCTATGAAATTGTTAGGGTGCTATAAATGGCAGTATGTCAAAAGGGGAGATGCAAGACCAAGGGTGAACTGACAGAGCCAAGAAACAGAAATCCACAGAGGGTAAATGGGTAGTGTTGCACTTGAGAACAGAAAAAAATGGATGTAGAGATACCAGCACAAACACTGGTAAAGGACTGTGCAATCAGGAAATAACACCAAAAAAAGGTAATTAAACACAAGACACTCGTGTCCTGTGCAATGCTCCAGCTTTGGCCAGGTCACTGAGAGACAGACAAACTAAAGGACTTAAATTACTTAACTCCAGGTGTGATTTGCAAGACACTGTAAGAAAAAGCTAAGGGAACTTTTTCAGACAAGCCACAGTAAAGAAATAACAGTCTTCCAGTAGATAAAGGGCCTCAGAATTACAGCAATTTTTTTCTTTCCCAGTCTAACCCATTCTTTCAGAAGGCTTGATCAATTTCACAGCAGCAATTTGGCCCTGACTCTGGTTCCAGCTCTGACTTGCCATGTCCTGGAGCTACAACTGCAATTGTGCTTTGAAAGTACTGTGGATCTAATTGATTCCCCTTCTGGTATAAGGGAGAACTCCCCCTCTCCCATCACCTCATACAGCACTGCAGAAAGACACAGCCTTTCCTAGGTAAATCCTAGAGTTTATATGAATTCATAGATCAGCTTGTACGAGTTACCCATGAGGTCCAACACCCACAGAACTAGAGCTCGTGTAACAGGAACAGCCTCCTCAGCACCAACAGAGATAAATGGTAGAAAAAAACAGCAGTGAGGAGAAAGGAGGGAGGAATCTAAGCAGGTCTTTTCATACAGGGTCCATTTACTGGGTTAGTCCAGTGAATTTGGAATAATGAGGATGCAGTACAAGGTACTTTGAATCCTAGAGACTACAGGGAACCTAACACAGATTAGTACTTTAGATACTGGAAATATTTTTCTTTAATGAGTTTTAATATACAAAATCTAAGACTATGCAACGTCAACCTGAAATTATTCTTGCATAAACTCTCTTGAATACTTTGGACTATCTTGCCTCATCATTCTCCAGGTTTAACTCATTTTTCAACACAAAACCATGAGAAAGGGTCCTCAGGCACAGCAGCCAATTCTATAACAGGCATCTGAACACTGCCATCTTTTTTACATGCTGAGTTTCAACAACTGTTAACAATATCAGAAGGAAAGGAGAAGAATGGGGGGGAATAAAAAGAATATACCCTTGCTGTAGTTTCGTCCTGAAGTTGAACTGTCTTTACACATTCATGACCTGTACTGTCCTTTCTTTGGAACATCCTTTGATCCTGCTGCAGAGGGGAACAAAAATGTGCTTCAGATGACTCACAAAACAAGAATGCACAATGATCTGACTCTTAGAGGGCTTGAATGTCAACTTCAGGTTAGATTTCAGTGTGGTCTCTGCCCAGCCCAACTCATACTTTCAAGAAATTTTATTTAGATCCTATCATATAGTCCTTTAGTTAGAAATTAGAACAATAAGAGAAGAGCATGTTCAAACCTCCAGTGTCAAATAGAAGGAAGTTGATGTGCTTTTCTTACCCACACAGTTAATTTTAAAATATTTGCTTCATAGGAGGGGTAGCGAGTGAATTCTTCAAATAAGTGATCCCACTCTGGAGTTAAATGGCCTAAGATTTCCACTTCTTTCACATATATCACTCTTCTGCTCAGAAGAAAAAAAGAAGTTAATACACAGTTTCTCTCTGGGATAGAACTTTGCTGGAAAGGGAAAACAAAATGAAAACATTTGTTTAAGAAGGCATTTTCTATGATGGTTAAAAGCATCCACTCAGAGTGGACCTGTATTTCTTTAATATATTCTGAGACAATCACTTAGTCTTTAGAACTCAGAGATGACCTCTGGTATCACAGAGTACGAGCAGCCCAACTTCATCAGATCCCAGCCAGACCCCCAAACATCTCCCTAGAACGGGATACTGGGGGGTCATCAATGGATTCAAATCAGTCCCTCCAAGCCAGCCTGTGCCAAAGGAAGGCAGGCAAACAGCTGCACAGGGACACAACTGCTCCAGGGCTCACAGCTCTCACTGGGCACCTGAGCTGCTCACTGTCCCCTCAGCACCTCAGAGCTCCAGTGCCAGCGAGCAACCAGGGCCACAGCAGGACTCAGCTCCAACTGGAGTTCACCTACAACTTCTAGGCATGTGGAGAAGAATGAGGATGAGGAGAGAAGTGCAATTCCTCAGGAGGGGCAGGCACTGATCTCTGCTCTGTGGGACCAGGGACAGCACCCACGGAATGGCTGGAGTTGTGTCAGGGCAGGCTTAGGGTGGATCTCAGGGAAAGGTTCTTCCCCCAGAGGGCGGTGGGCACTGACCAGGCTCCCCAGGGCAGTGGGCACAGCCCCAAGGCTGCCAGAGCTCCAGGAGGGTTTGGATGATGCTCATGGGCACAGGGGGTGACTCTTGTGGATGGTCCTGGGCAGGGCTGAAGGCTGGACTGGATGGTCCTTGTGGGTCCCTTCCAGCTCAGCATATTCTGTGATTTATCTGGAGGTGCAAATCACTCAGCTATCATTCACTGACACTGCTCAGTATCTTGCCAAAGCCTGACCAGTTGCAGCAGGATCCGTAAGGTGTCCTTACGAAACAAACATGGGGGACGCCTCTATGGTGTTACTACGGATGAGCCTATCTCATACACTCAGGGAATGTGGAAATTGGTGACATGGGATGTGAAAATCATAATCCTTTTCCATCATCCAAATGTATTTAGAAAGTTTTGAGTACTCAAACTGAATAGCCAAGACTGGCGACATTCTGAATTCTGAAAATTGTCTAATGAGTTAAATATTAATTTTCATGTTGCTACAAAACTTAAGACTTCATTTAGAATATCCTGTAACTAACAAGATTTTAAACATGTGCATTAACAAACCACTGACTTGACTGTTAACATCACAAGCTAATTGAAAAATTAATAACAAAGAAAAAAACTGATTTTTTCTTCTCCAGTATGATGAAAGGATCACTGATATCAGAATGAACTGTCTTCCCAAATTAGTATTCAGCATTGACATCATAACCAGATTACGTTTTCCATAAAGGAAACAAAATAAAATATTTTGAAAATAAAAAAATAAGCTAAGGAAAGTACATATGCAGAGAAGAGCAATCTGGTTAGACACAGCCAGATGTCTAATCCCCAAGCTGAAATCATGCCAAGCCCTTAGAAAGACTTCAAATGTTCATACCTATTGGTAACAATAAGGTTTGCTCTTCTGCCTCTTGGAAGTGCACAGTGGTACCGATACATCTCTTTTTCCAGCTTCCTGATGTGCAATTTCTGAAACAGAAATAATTTCAGGGTTGTACAAAGAAAATTCAAAGTGGTGTCTTCAATTCCAAAGCCTTTTAAAAAGGCTCACTGAACCAGTTCTTTAAAGGCAGGCTCTGAGTCCGAGTCACTGCAAGGTCTGATCTGTTCCACTCCAAGGTGGAACATTGATAAGACCCTTTCTTCAGCTTTAATTCCCTTTCTGTGCTAATAATTGTTTAGTAATGTTCATTCTGCTACACCCCATGCTGCAGACTTGATTCAAGAGGGAACTAAAAAGAAACTATCAAGACACAAATTCTCAATGCACCTCGAGGCCAGATTCTGAAGCACTGGACAGATATGCCTGTTCAACATCCAAAACATGAGGGTAGATCAAAGTTAAATGCTCATCATGTTTTGGTTAAGCAACTGCAACTCAAGAGACTGACTACACAAAAATGTTTGAAATGAAGTACTGAAGGGCTCCTAGGATTTTTTCAGCAGTTAATATTGTTTTCAGATTTCCTATTCTGTACATGCTGTTTAACTGAAGTATGATGTTTCTGAGCATGTCACCATGTTTACAACGTTCCACCACAACACAGACCAGCACAGAACAGTCTCAGTCATCCCAACATCACACTCACAATAACCCTGGATTAAAGGTGACAAGTTTCACAGAGTGACACATGAACATATTCGTGAGAAAGGAACACACGTGAAAACATCATGTAGAAAAAGATAAAATTATGAAATTAATAATAATAAAACCCAACATCTAAGTGAGTATGAGAAGAAATCTCTGCCGACTGCTGGTTCTTCCACTAAGGCAAAAGTCTTGTCAAAATACACATTCCACTTGTAAATAATGTTTAATTAGCAAGCTAGTGATACAGGCATAATGTCACTGCCTGTTAGTTTTGTACCCCCTAAGTCAAGACAACCACCTTTTTTCTCATACAATCTGTTCCCACGGAAAATGTGCAGCTCCTGTGTAGGAAGATGAGGACACACAAGGAGGAATGCCTGGGTGCAGAAGGCAGGCACTCCAGAGCAACATTTAGCAAGTGCCTGCAACTGGATGGAGTTGATGCTCCTCAGAGCAAAGGAAGGTGACTTTCAGTACATTTGGCAGCTGTGACTGTGAAATTCAGCCTCTGTATAACAGCAAAGTCCTCAAGTTGTTTCTGACAAACTACAAAGAACAAACTGAAGAGGAAGGACTAAAAATTCAGTAGGTTTTAGCTATTTCCTGTAAACATAAATTTCCTTCTGTATTTCCACTGTTGGGCCCATAAAACTGGTGAAGATGACGATAAAAGCTCCACCAGACTCTATATTTACCTGTTTATAATCAAACATCCAGGCTAAAAACACTACGTAGTTTAAATAACCAAAACTGAAAGATCAGCTTACATAAGAATCAATTAAAAGAGTGTTCAACATTTATTTATATCTGCATTTTATTTTCATATATTTACAAGTTCAACAAATGTCTTAAAGCATCATCATACATCACAAATGACCCCAAAAACCCTTTAAGCCCAAAAGTGGATGAATATTCAAGAGCTGAAATCAACAGCATAGTATTTTCCTGGCCTTGCCCTCTAGTGATGTGATGTTTGACGTACACTTTAATTCAGCATTTTACAGCAACCAAAACCATAGGGTTGACATCTTCTATAAAAAAATATCCCTTTCTGACCATCTTAAAAATTTCTGAAACTGTACAACATACAAAAAGGAAAAAAAAATCCCATCAAGACGGCTTATCCCAACGTGTCTTCAAAACATCAGAAGAAAGATGGCAGGGTATGACTAAAATAAAAATAAGAACTCACATTTCATACCTCAACCATAACTGTTTCAAAAACAAGTTCAAAACTTAAGCAGTAGAAAACCCACCAGCACGTGAAGACTGCAACTCAACAGCTGCAATCCATATTCTAAATCCTTTTGTGGAACATGAAGAAATCAGACATGCCACATATTTAAACAGATTTATTCATAAGCATGTTTCTCTCTTCCAACTCAAAGCTTTGGAGAGAAAGCCTCTTTCTCATCACTTCAGAAACAATCCCGGTAGTATTTTTAGACTTTCCATGCAATCTGGTACTGAAGGAAGAGTTCCCTGGGAGGGCTGTGCCTGCAAGACACAGTGTTTTCCAGAGCTGTTCCCAACCCACCTGAGACATGCCAGCACAGTGGTGGGGCCATTATGTAAAAAAGGGGCTGCACTCGATGGAAATCACTCCATGATCTGCACACTCTTAAAATTCAGGCATCTTTATCAAAAGCTTTCCTTTTTATGGCACAGTAGAGCACTTTGAAGAAGTTAACTCATTCTTATTTTCCATGGAAGTGAAAGGAGCAGTGCAAATTTACCCGGCAGAACAGGGAGGCAACCAGAAATAGAATGTGCAGTTCCCAGCATAGCTTGTGCTCTCTGCCACACAAAGGGCTCACCACCCTGCCTCAATTATTCATGAGGGGTTCTGCATTCTTTATAAAGCTCCATGCTCTAACTGGGAACTGAAACAAAGTCCTGACATAGGCACTGAATAATGTATGAGTGCCTCATGTCAGCCTGCAGAGCTGGGGGGGCACAGCCTCCTCTCCAGAGCCATGCAAAGCCCTGCCAAGCCAGAGGCCTTCACCTCCCATGCCAGCAGATCTCCTCAGACAGCATGGAAACTCAGGAAAACTTATTGCTTGGAAAACAATTGTCTCAGAGAGGCCCTGTTTGTCCTCTGAGTTGCCCAGCTGTGCATTTATGTCTAACTAAGCAGTGTCCTGCTCATGCAGCATAGCCTGCAGGTGTCATATGGGACCTGGCAGGTCCTGAGTGGCACAGCCCCACACAACACATCCAGCACTCTTGGGGAAGGAACTGTGGGAACAACTTCACACAAGTGAACTAACCTGCTCCATCTGGCTCCTGTCCTCATTTTGCACCTAAAAACCCACTTACCAAGGGAAAAGAGTGACTTGTCTTTTAAGATGCTCCTCCCAAGACAAGCCCCAGTGTCTACTATTTCACACACAAGTATTTAAGGGAAACAATTATTCATTCAATCACTGGATTGAGGCATCTATTCCTTAAGGTAACCTTGTAAGGTTTCAACCTTGGAAGCATGTTTAATGTAATATGTCTAAAGGGACACATGCATTAAATGTAGTTAAAATAGATGAGAGGGTGGGGACTCTGGTTAAACTGCTTGTAGCACAGGATCCAAAACCAAACAGCACTTGTACCTATTGTGATTTAATTTGTAAATGCATAAAAAACTGACCTTCTGACTCATCTTTCTCCTGAAGTATCCTATATCCTGTAAAGATGCTGCTCCCTCTTGCTTCTAATTTACATTAGAAAACAAAACCTTCCCAACACTGACCTCTGGTATAATAATCAAAATCAGTTAATTAAAAAAAAAAACAGTATTCAATTATGTGACTTCTTGAGAGAAACAAACTATATTTAGTGAACTCTACAGAGGATTCACTCCTGGTTGGTATACAATTCCAATCTGCACCATTTAGATCTAAGAAAAATACAAATACTAGATATGCAGGAACTGCATAATATCCAGTCTTCAGTGTTACTTGTGCACCTTTTCCTTTTTGCTAGATGTAAAAAATAGTGAAAAAAAATAAAAAAAAACTCAAGAAGAAAAAAAAGTGACCTGCTTAGCATATCACAACTTAATTTCACTTAATCAGCTCAAAAAATTCACTAAATGTCTTTTTAAACAATTTGAAACTGACCACTAAATTCTAAAAAGGCATTGGCTGCAGAGATGTTTCTGTTCAACATTTTTTCCCATATCATAGGCAAAAAATTTGCTCTGACAACAGCTTGTTAAGCTTAGCTTGCTAATTTCTAGAATGCTGTATTAGTAATGAAATTTATGGCATCACTTAGTTTAGAAATACATATATATATCTTTATTTGTGTGCATGTAAAGTCCTGTTAACAGCTGAAAGCTTACACTTTTTTAGTTATGTTGAACAGCAAAGCCCCAGAAGACTCTGTGAATGAAATCCAGAGTCCACTAAGCTGCTGTATGTTTTAATTGAGAAATATTAATTATGAAGTAGCAATGGTAACTTGAAGACATAGTGGGCCACAGGGTGTGCAGCTGACAGGCCCATGGCATAGCACAGAAACCACAAAAACAGTTTTTTCAGCATTTCTATGGAAAAAGTATTTCTAGATCATGGAATTAGAAGCACTTTCACCGAAGTGAATTCCACTCAATCTCACTATTTTAATTTTGCTCAAAATGTTGCTTTCTCCCTCAGTCCACAGCCCCAGCTCTACCAAAGTGCTAATAAATACATGAACTTAGGATCTAACCTACCATGACTTTTTTCCCAAGTGCCTTCTGCTGTTGCCATTCCTGAGGAGCTAAGCACCCTTGGATAAATAAATATACAGGAAACAAACCCTCCCCGTCTCTCCCATCTTACTCACTCATTTCATCTTACTGAAGATAGTTATTCAAGTTTGTTTTCTTAGCCTGGACAACACGAAACACTGTTTTATTCAACTGCTACACAGAGAAGATACCAGTGGAGGGAAGAGGACATGTTAAATGCAATCATGCCCTTATCTAAATGCTTAAAGCAGATAAAAGACCATAACAGAAACAGAGAAGAAATATGGAAAATGTTTACTCCATTAGTCCAGTTCTTGCTGCGTGTGCCAGGAGAGAAGGAGAAAGAAAAGGAACATTAGAAGTGGAACAGGAAAAAAAGATTAAAAGACCATCTAGAAGCCAGTAACAAATAAGTAAGTTTTAGTCTTAATATGTTAATGTAGACAGTTATTTTACTCTTTTTAGCAACAAAATAAGCATTTTAAGGTAAGTTTTGCAAACATGAAGTCTGACATACAAATTAATGAGATTCTGGCTATCTAGGATTGAAAACTAATGTTATTGCTCCTCCATACATTAGTCACTTCCATATGAGGAAGCGGGCTAAACATCCACACAATGCTTGTAGCTATGACAGATTGCTATTTTGAACAACATAAGCAAAAACCACAATGTGGTATTCTGAGAATTCATGCAGTTTTTTCAATTGCTGATACAACCAAACAATTCAAGCTCTATTAATCTTTTTTAAAAGTTGCTTAGTTTGTAAACCAACCTCAGCTTTACTATTAAGCCAAAAATTAGCCCTGAGTATCAGAACGTTTTTGTTTCCAGATATTCAAATCTTAATCCTACTAATTCTTCATCCCACCACCTCCTTTCAGAGTGTGAGACAAGTGATTACATACCATCTAACAGCAAGGCTGCAGTTTCCATTCTGCATTCAGCTTACCCCAAGCACTGCCCAGGTTTGCCTTATGGAATGGGGCGGGGGGCACATCTTCACCACAGTTCATGACTGCTACAGATCCCTGGCAGCTTATTTACAGCTTAACCCTTCAGGAAGCCTGCAGGGTGGAGAACTGAGCTGTGCTTACAGTGGGAGACTCACCTCAAACAAATCATAGCCCTCAGCCTCCACCCTGTCGTAGGGCCGGATGATTCCGTCATCACGGATGAGCCGCGGGGGCCGCAGGTTGGACACCTCCTCAGTGGACTCTGCTGCCCTGCCAGGGATAGTGAACAATGGCCTCGTAAGCTTATATCAAAATTCTGAGTTTCCCTAGTGTATCACCTGCCACATATCCCACTGACACTTCCTGGGGACCCTACAGTTGCAAAGACACACTGCTAATAGTAAATCCAAAGTTACACTAGCCAGTTAAACAGCTATAGAACAAGCTGGAGGAGTTTACTCCCAATTGCAGATAAACTTGAGAACCCTCAGTAAATTATTAAACACTCTATCCAATGGTCCCCTTAAAACACAAGATGCTCCTGCTAACCAAACTTCTAACTGGGAAGTTTTACTCTGAAATTTTCAGTGGTCTAATTTTTTACAGTCAGTTTGAAGGGCATTTAGGTGTTTGCACTCAGCAGTACACAAACCCACCTCAAAAGTAACATTTACACAAGATCCTTCAATTACTTTCTGCACAGCTGAGGGAGTGAAAGGACAAAATTGATCAGTTATTGTTTACCTCAACTACAACACTGCAAGGTTTAATGAGAAGCAGCAATTTTCCAGACCATTATAAAACTCATTTATTAGAGGCTAGTAGACATTTCCCAACCCCACATATCATCCTCATATTGTGTTTAACACAAATGATTGTGTGGCACTACCAGACCTCTCTCCCCCCTGGCCCCCACCCTATGGGCAGTGCTCTAGCCCTGCCCCTGTACCTTTGGATGCCCTGAAAGGTGCTGCTCGCCATGTCCACAATGCCTCCTGTGGGCCGGGCCACCACTCCCACCAGCCCCTTCCCAATGCCTTTGAAGAATCCAGCTGCACCTTCTTTTTTAGCGCCTTGGAAAGAAAGGGAACACAAAGAGTTTGCATGACCTACTTAAAGGCATTAACCACAGAATGAAACCATTACTGCTCCAGAAGTATTTCCTACTGGTAACAGCCCACAGCCATCGATTCCGTACAATTCCATACAAAGTCACACTTGGCTTTCTGGTCTGTTCAGACACATCACTGCTCACTTAACACCTTACCAGCCTCCAAAGGCAGCAGAACTGAGACGTTAACAAGATTCTCCTGCTCACACTGATCAGTTTTTATAGGCTGGCAGTAGTAACAAAATACATTGAAGATACTCAGATGCACAAATGTCATGGAAGTCAACTATTGCTACTTGAACATGACATGTGTCTGGTGATACACCACTGTGGAAGAGCCAAAAGAGTGTTTAGAAAGCATGTGTGTTCATCCACCAATGAGACAAGGATGACACTCCAAAGTACCACCCAAAAGCTGTAAAGGACAACACAATAACTGCTGACTCCCAACATTGAAATCACTGTGACTTGGAGATTAATGAAGCATTTTGTCTTGGATATTTTTCATCATCTATCGTACTGATGAAGTAACAGGAACAAATACTCATGTCAGGCATAAAATCCAATTTGGTTTCTAAGATTCCTCCAAACCTTGGAATCCCAGAAAACTTTTTCAGTTGGTGATTTTTAATTTATTACTTTTAGTGTCTTTATTCTGGCTTTAAACAATAAATTGAGTACTACAGCAGGCCTAAAAAAGGCATCATGAGGACAAACCATTTCTTAACTCATACAAAGGCTGAAAGGGTGGTAAGCCAATAATATACATATTTGAGCAAGTCATCATATAAGTTCACATTTGAATTAGAAATATAAATCTTGCTATGCCTTAGCATCACCACATTTAGATTGATATTTATTAAAATTACAAAATAAATTGTAAAGCGCTGAGAAACCATTTACCAATGCAGTGCAGCCCTAGTGCTTACCTTCCACTGGCTTAGTGATTATGCCTGTCACACCTCCAACAACACCCTAAAACAAAGAAGATAAAGTTCCCACTTAGGAACTCATCATCCATTTCAAAACTTTATAATGTAAAGTTCAATATCAGAAACACTGTTTGGCTGGGGGTTTTTGTTTTGTTTCTTTACTTTACTTTATATTCTTAAGAAAATTATAACTAAGGGTAAGTAGAGAGAGAAGGGGAAAATCTGAACCAGCTGAAGAAACATTTATGTTGGCAGGACTAATAAATCTGCTGCACAGTAATCACCAGTCTTGCAACAATTAAGTAATTATTTCCCTTTCACTACTAACAGGGAGCTGTCAGAACTCCCAGTAACGAGTAAGTGATACCAATTAGGGGAAGGTAAATTAACAGCAAATAACTCTACAAGACTTTAAAAGTCAAATCGTTTAAAGACACTAAGGCAGAAGAATGAAAATGCCCTGAGGTAACTTCCAGTATTTCAACAAACAGTATCAGAACCAACTTCACAACGTTTACTACTTAAAAATTACTTAGAAATACATTGACTGTTTTTGTTTTGAATGGACAGTGATGGAAATTATTAGAAGACTTAATCTGCAGTCATGTAATACAGAATCTCAGTCATTGCTTACATGAGGTTTTTCTCACACAGAGAAATGTGATCTCTCAGCAGTCAGAAAGGGCTCCCAATTTTAGATTACCAAAAATACAGGGGTTGCACAGCTTCTATTCCAGAAAAAAAATACCTCCAACCTAGTGTAGTACTTACTTTTATACATATTCTACTTGCTTTATGTTGCCATTCCTTTAAGTTAAGAAAACCCAGAAGTCTTTGTAAGACCTGAGCAAAGAGAAAGTACTTTCTACTGTGAAGCAAAGCTCACAAGTCACAGCCAAGTGACTTGAATGGTAGAACGGACTGCAAGGCCAAGTAAGGGCCCAGTTATTTTAATTATCTAACACATTGTTGAACATGAGTAATTATTTATTTGTATAATTCACCGGAGAAATTGGTGTTAATTCCTACATTTTTCCATAACCAATTCCTCAGGCTGACCAGAAACATGAGTACAGCTGAGGCACCACACTGAGTCTCCCCTCAACCACTGCCTGTTTGTCTCTTCTGTTCAGTTCCTGAGCTGACAAAGAAGTTATCAGACTTCCCTGAATGTAGTTTTGCAGCATGGATTACAAGCTGGCACACGGGACACTCCTCTCCAAACTCCTACCCGTAACAAGCCTTTTCCTCCCTTGGCCAGGCTCTCCCCAAAGTCCTTGGGCTGTCGACCCATTTCCTCTCTCCTTTTCTGCTGGAATTCTTCATCCAGAGTAATAGCAGCCAGGCCTTTTCCAACAGTGCCAGTGATCCTGGACACCACCCCTGCTGCACCACCTGATGGAACAGGGCAGAAAGCAAAAGCTGTTCTTTCACAACTTAACCACAGACAACACATAAGAAGCCAAGAAGTTCATAGCAAATTCTCTATGATCAGCGTACACAGATATACATATGATCAATGCACACAGAGCAAACACCACAGGCTGTTCATGAGAAGGCTCCAGAATCTGCCCTGATAGCCACACACACAGCAAAAGGGAACTCTTACACCACTTCACTGCATGTTCTATAGCATATTGCATGAGATAGTATTTCCTCTAATTACTGTAAGACACAGCTAAATAAAAATCTAAGGGAATTGTACCAGTAGCTGTTCTAAAAAACACTTCTCAGGCTTCTCCAGATATTTTAGGACCATTAATATTATGTTTCTTATTCATCCACGGCACGTTACTGATTCAGTTACATATCCAGTGTTTCTCGGTTTGGTTGCTCAGTCTCCAAAACAGACATTTAGATGGTCTCAGGTGGATGAGGTATGAATGATCTGTGTCACAAATACTGACAACAGTGTGACCAGCTGAGATACTCCTCAGTAAAACACCACCCAAGTATTTACCCAAACAGGAACAGCAGGACACATACCCACAGTGTGCCCAAGGAGACTTTTAACACCAATTACAAAGCCTTCAGCAAATTCTTCAGGTCCTTGAACAGCACCCTAAAAAAGAAGTTTATTATGTGTAGCACAAACCTATACATTGATGCATCTGGTTCAAGCATAACTAGCAATTCCTTTACATTGATGCAAGTAAGGCCACCTGGATATGTTATTTCTTTAAAATTAATGTTAGAGAATTGCTACTTTCTTACCTGCTCAGGGTGTGGAGTCCAGCGACAGCAACACTACAACTCTACCAGTATATTCCCTCAGCCTACTATAAATACACACTTAGAGAATCAGGCAGTCATACCTGGAAGGGCTCATAAAAGAAAGCTTCAACTCCCTCAGACAAGCCTCTGATTAAGCCAAATGGATTTCCAAGAACATCTAATCCAAGGACAAGGACATACATCTGCTTCAGGAACTAAATAATAGGGGGAGGAAGAAAAGCAAAAACCAAAAGCAGTGTTACGAGTTGTTGTTACACAGAGGTCATGGCAGAACATGAGGCTGGTACATTTTTTAATTTACTACCCAAGGAAAGTGTTGGAATACTCAACTAAGTATTCCTGCTAGAATGAAGATAGGCTTAGGCAAATTATGTCTTATCTTTAGAGATAATTAACAGATACTATTATGGAATAAAGATAAAAATAAAATAACAGAAGGAATCATTTAAAAAATTGTAAAACATTTTCAGGACACTCATGTGTTCACATTTCCATAATGTGTCACCAGATTCCTACTTTGGTACCAGGAAATGAAAAATTAGCAACTTTCAGAGGTATTCACCTTTCCTTTCCTATTTTTTACATTCTCTAAGACACAGAATTACACATAAAGGCGTGACCAGATGAACTTACTTGTTCACTGTAATGTCTAACAACTCTCTTCATCAGCTGATCTCTCTTGTAGAACTGGTATTGAATTTCAAAGAAAGCAAGTCTGAAAGACAAGGAATCACACATTAGTTACAGACACCCTTCCTCCTTCCATTCCTTGAGATAATCCCAAAGCCCTGCTCTCTTCAAAAGGATCCCAAACCCCATCACCCCTCATTCCTTCCTTTTCCCCAAGGCTATATACACTTACACTAGAGTCAATCAGCAAAGTTTACCATGAATCCAAATATTAAGTGTAGAGTAGCCTCAGTCAAAGTATGAAAGAAAACAATCAATATTATCAGCTTACTTGAAAATAACATCATCCACATCTGTCAGAGTAGCTCCAATACTTTTCAGCAGCAGATTCAGAGAATGGATAGCTATCATGTCTTCCCCCTTATCTGATGCTTCTCCACCAGAAGCCAGAGACAAACTCAAATGCAACTGCCAAGATAAAAATCAGTAAAACAACACAAATCAAGACCAAAAACACCCCCAAACCACAGCAAACAGATGGTGTGGTGACACGCAAAAAAATTAGTGGTGAAAGAGTGGTAAGTGTATTTTGACTCTCTCTGAAGAAACCTACAATTTCAACAATATATGTATTTATATTTCCATACAGAGAAGGTCCAAGTGCCCTAGAAGTTTAACTGTTATATTTACATCAGTAAACTTCTGTGTAAATAATGAGTTAAAATTTAAATTTATTTACTTAACTAGCTTGTGTGTATTTTTACAACTCTTTGGAGGAAACAAACTTTGTAGAACTGCTTTTAACACTGTAAAATAGAACCTTTTTTAGTGTTGATAGAACAATTATTTTTAAAAAAAATCCCACACTTTTTATAAGAGTAGAAAGGGCAAGAGAAAACTATTTTCCTTTTTCCTTGTTCATCACCATATCCAATATTCTCCCTTCTACTCACTTACAAGAGGGCACAGCAGTTAACCTGTATGATTGGACTTTTTTAAGATTCCAAATTGCCATTTTTTTCAAAAGGCCACAAAGCCATTTTCACAGTCTTTCCATTATCCAATGGCTTTAAATATCAAGCTAAGTCTACTGAATTTAGGTGAAAAATACAGGAGTGAAAAAAACCCCTTCATACCAGAAAAAAAACCAGAATCTAAGAGCACACAAACAGATACCTAGTGAAATAAGCAAAAAGCTGAAAAAGGCATCACAATTTAATCAACTGTACTGGGGTTTATGTCTGTCTTTTATATGTTCAGTGAAAAGGAAAATAAGTAAATGTTTTCCCTCTAAATACTTATTCAAACTGACAACTTTAGAGGACAATTCTGTTGATTCAGAATAATGTCTCACTACTGATAATCTTTCTTCTCTTGCTCCAAAAAATCTCCCTGCTTCAAGAGAGACATCAAGACAAGCCCATGAAAGTGCATTTTATTACAATTTATGGCATATTACTTGGCTACCTTCAGGCCAACATTTTATCTGCCTTCCATCATTATTACACCCATTGACCTCCAACTTAGGAATGCTTAAGGGTCTGTTTGTACTAGTGGGCAACAAAGAAAGTTTTATCCAACAAAACATTAAATTCTAGAGACCAAAATCCCCACTAGGGATGTATTTACTCTAAGGGATTAAGAGATGACTGATAGCAGACGTTTTGTTAACCCAAAGCCTCTCGCTTGCATACCTTAATTGGAGAAATGTGGAAGTGTTCAAAGAAGCTGAGCATTGACAGGTCTGTCAGGGAAGACTCCATGAGCTCAGTGTTAAGTGCATCCACATCTTGCTGAATTAATTTGGACTGGGTTTATTATTGAAAAAGGAAAAGGAAAAAAAGAGGAAGTTTATCCCATCAGCATATATCTAATATAATTAATCATATATCTAAATATGTGTCATAATACATATTTAAAGAGTGGAAACATTAATCATAGTCAAATACAGTTAACTAACTACTTAATATAACTCTACTAATTTAATTTCTTGAATCCAAAGTATTAAAACAAAAACAAAACAAAAAAAAACCATAAGCCAGGAACACAAAAAACCACTCCACAATGCCACAAAAAAGAAAAAAACCCAACAATTCAACAATTTCTAGGTAACGTTTTCATTTTATACTATACTGATATTCACTTAAATTCTTCAATCACTTAAGGGATCACTTTCAAAGGTTCTTTGCCTTTTTTTGATATTACTTCACAATTTTTTATAGAGTACATCTGAAAATATAATTTCTAAGAAAAAGAAACTTCTAAGAATAACTCTTCCACACACAGTAGAACAAAATGTGACCTTTCTGAGGGTCTTCCTATATAAAATTTTATTTAGAGCTATGAAAAATCTATTCCTTCTACTCTCTAAAGACAAGACCCTGTAAACTAACATACAAATAAAAAGTCCACTCTGTAACGCCTGACCTTATTTCTCACAGACCCTTAACACTCCCTAGGCACAACTGAAACAATTGTGTCACCCATTAATGAAACATTAGCAGAAAACAGCCACAATACCCAGGTATCAGTTACCTGGACTTGTCACTCAGTGATGCTCAGAGCCAGTGGTCAACAGAATAATAATTGAAAATTATCTCACCCTGTCCCTTGACTCACTGTTGTCAAATGCAACATTCACTCATTGAAACTGAAATGTTCAGGGAATTGCAACACTAGCACCCTGAAGTTCCAGCAAAATTCAGTTTCTCTCATACATTACCCTTTGTCTTTCAGCTTCTGGGTCTGTAGATGGAGTGAAAAGTTCACCAAGTGCTCCCAAAAATCCCTGATCAATTTTCAGTGCCATTTCCTGGATAAGAACCATGAAGTACCTACAATGGGAAGAATAAACAGTGTATTCTGGAGAAGTTCAACTGAAATATCACAGGCTTACCTACACAACTGAAGGTTTGCTATGTCAATGTACAGTCAGAAGTGCTTATCAATCACAAAAAGCTCTGCATTACTGTAGATTTCTCAACCCTAACACTTTCAAAATTTACCTGAAACCCATCACTGAATACTTCCTACGTTCCCAAATTAAGATTCCTCGTGCTTCATGGGTAACATAACCTAAGCTATATATTTCTTTTTCTTACCCAACTGCCTCTCTAAGTCACATTACTGAATATTTATTTTATTAAAATTCACCATCCTCAAATATTTCATGCACACTAACTTGGTACAGATATTTGCATTAAAAACCATCAGTATAATGCTTTTGTCTCATTTTTAGTACAAAACCCCCAGACACAGACAGATTCACTAAAGAACAAACATTTCCCACTGTCCTGGCTCACATTAGAGACTGCAGGAATCATTTGTTGGTAGGGCACCAAACCCCCAGCACTGTACAACAGGCAGACACACAGCTCTGATACTGCAGCACAAGAAGGAAATAATTCTGATTACTAGAGAATTTGCATAACAGCCCCATCATGTGGCCAGCCCCTATTTTCTAAAAGTAAGTTTGTTTTAGAACAATGTTTTTTCACTGGAAATATTTAAAAACTCAATCCAAAGTCATGAGATGTTTGGACAGGAGAACATAAACTTTGTTCTAAAGTTCCCTTCTAAAATATATTAAATGCCTACAACTGCATTACAACACATTGTTAAACTCACTTGAATTGCAGCACTTTGCTGTATTCGTTGAATCTGGTGATGACGCTGATGTCAATGAAGGGTTTTGGTTCTAAACAGAAAAAAAAAGCTAAATATATGCCAAAAATAAACTGCCAAGTTCCTAGGTTCAAGGCTGGATAAATCTGATATTGCCATAAGCTTTCTCCTACCTGAGTCCCAAGCAATGGACTTGGGAGGGGTGACAGGATGAAACACAACAGGAAACATCGATCCTGGTAATTGATTATCAACCTAAAAATGGATTGCAAAATTACAGGAATATTTTAGTGACATAATAATCAAACACAATTCCCATTTAGAAGGCCTGTAAAACTTGCTTGTAAACCTGCACAGCTCCCCTCCCACCCCAAGTCCAGGGGCTGCACTGGTGGCACACACTGACTGGAACACCAAAGAGGATCTTCAGGCAAGAGTGAGAACCAAACACTGCTCTGATAGCACCAAATTTGGAGACATTCCCCACAGAGATGAATAAAATCAAGCTTTGATGTGGCTGTGCAGTGGGCACAGCAGGAGGAGGGATGGTACCTGCAGCCAGCACAGCTGAGCCCGCAGGCTCCTCTGGTGAGGGGATTGTTTGAATTCCACCTGAATTCCTGACAGGAAGTTACGGCGGATGCTGCATTTCACTGGGAGTCGCATTTCCATTGGAAACTTACTGAAATTCACCTGGAATGCAAGAAAGCAGAGCTAATGTAGACTGAGAAAAAACAAAATGTTCCATAACTAGTAACAGAGCAGCAAATAAAATCTGTGTTTTCCCTTATTTCCTGACCCAGTCATGTGGGTACTGAATTACTCTGTCTGATACTCTGCAAGGGCAGTACCAAATCCCATAGTTAGTCTCACCAGGACATTCCACTGCATCTTGAGTATCCCAGACAGAAACCTCTGTGCCATCTTAGCAACTATTTCCTCAGGAGTTATACATAACACTGGCAGAATTAAAGATATTTACATGCAGTTGACTACTTTCCCAGCTGATGCTTTTCCCCTGATCGTGAAACATTTAAGTGACAAGAAACAGAAGCAAAGAGCTCTCCTTTATTTGGAGTCAATGGAAGGTTTTGATACCATGTATGCAGTCCTGTCATGTACAAAACCTAAGTATGCACACAGCTGAGGGGATGTGTGTGCTTTTCAAATGAAAGGATGAGACAGAAAACAAGCCTAATTATGGCACTATGAAATGCCTGTACTGAACTCAGCCATCTGAATACATTAAGTTTATGCATGGAATACAGGTATATATAATTAATGCCTGAAAAAGATCAAGTAAGTGAATTATTTTCAAGTCTTTGAACACTACAGGCTGCTTTACCATATCAAGTAATGGGAACCGCAGCTTACTAAGAAGGCAAAACTATGATTTCTACAAAGAGTCTAAGGTACAGTGTAAATACAGGTTTGGAACTTATACGCATGTACCAAGCAATCTTTTCTACCACACAAAACCAAAATTCTTTGAGATTTTTACTTCATAACACAAGTCTGGACACTGCCTCAGTATCACCACAACACAAAAACATTCTACTGTGTGAAATGTTTAACTATCTAAACTAAAAGGTTGCTTTCTGCTTCTTTTAATATAGCAGCTATCCTTACTGAGCAAAACAGAAATCTGCTTTAACTGTTGCTTATGTTCTGCCAACATTTAAACACAAACTCAGAACATACCTCAGTGTTGCTGTCCAGTTTATGCCAACCAGGACCTTGGAAAGCTGTCTTAGAGAGATACTTTTGATAGGCTTGTTCCAACAGGTTTATTTGCTTCTGATTAAATGGTTTCCACTTGTGCTTTGGTTTCCTTTCCCAAACAACACCAGAACTGCAAGACAAATAACAAAGTTAACAATTTCAGAGTCCTTATAACTTTCTTAAGCACGTAAACCATGTAAAATATATTATTCCAATTTCTCAGGATGAAAAAAACTTTTTTTAATATAAGTTTAAAAAGGAAGCAGCTAAATCTTATTGGTTCTAATTCCACAGCAGGAGTAAGGGCAAACCTTAATTTTAATTAAAAATGTTCCATTTAATTTATTGGAAATATGTCCCCATCAACTCTACTACTATTAAAATTATAATAAGCTGGCAAATTTTGATTTTTTCAAAGGAATATTTAAACTTCCATGTGCAGTACCAGTACCTGGTAATTCCTATGTAAGAGATTTCTTTTTTATTTTCATTGTTGACGAGGGAAAGCCCCAGACTGTGGATAGAGAGGTTTATTTCCTGGTCAGGCTGCTCAAGCTCCTCTGCTTGCCGTGCCTTGGAGACCAGTGCGACATCATCAGTGAAGAGCAGCACTCGCTGGCGCCCATCCAGGAAGGACACCCAGTGGATCTGAGTGTTGGCATTGTAGGGGAACTGGCCACACTCATCCTGTAGAGGGGAGAGTGTGTTACCTGAAGAAATCCATGAGCCATAAGCAAGTCTACAGGCACACACGAAACAGAACTCAGTCCTTGCCCTGTTTGGTTAGTTTACTGTATCATGATGACTCAGTTGTATCTTGTATTCTAAAGCTGAAACCAAGTTGGAGGTTGGGATAATTTTTCTTCCCCTTTTGTTAATTAAACAGTAACGTTTGTGGTTCAGAATAACATTGAAATAATTAGGAAACAAAGGCCTTCACAGCAATGCCAAAGTCTTGGAATCTTAGGTGATAGGAGAAGAAGGCAATAAATCACATACCATGAAGCAGTAAAACCAGATTATGATCAAAATCACTGCATTACAAATGCAGATATTCGTTTTTAATTTGTGATGCAAAACTGAGATAATTAAAGCCCTTTCCTCAAAAGCCCCAAATAATCATCAATGTAACCATAATTATATAGTAAAGAAATCAGTTTCAACCTAAGAACATTTTTAAATGTAAAAAATTTGACCCAGGGAAGTGCTTATGCAGTAGAGCTCACTGGAATTGATTAACCGAGTTCACCTCAGTTAAACCCATTCCCAGCACAACTGAAACACAAACTTGCTTTCCTGACCCTCCTTTTAGCTACTAATATCTTTCAGGTTTTCTATTTAGCCCACATTCCAGTTCAGTGAAAAAAATCTTCGTCCATGAACGCTTGCTTCCCATTTTCCAACAAAATACTTGCTCTGTCTTATTCCACATTTACTTGTTTCTAGTTACACTGTCCCTGTTTCTCTCAATCATTTTCCATCTCGGTCATTATTATTTTGCCCCCACTTCACACATTTTCCTGTTTTAGTTCTGCATGAGTGACAAACATGGAAATAGCTCTTAGTGAGCAATTCAGAATTTTCTGCTCCATAGAAACATTTCCCACAGGAAGTGAGAGTCACAACAGTTGGGGATTTCTCCATCTTTAGGGAGATACTCAAGCCAAGTGCAGCACTGCTGGAAAACTGGTGAATTATTCATCCTCTCTACTATTTAGATACATCTACAACTCATACATTTGATGCTCCTTCTTCCATATCCACAAAAAACACAGAGAAAATGCAGGTTGCAGTTTGTCTGATCCTCTGAATATACCCCTCTAAACATCTAAAATCTTGCTGCTTGACAGGAGGCTCAAAGGTCTCTTACAGGCCAAGAGAGATGTGAACTTACTGAGAAAGCTTTGTCCCAGGTAGTTTTAGCCTTGTAACAGCCCTAGACTGGTTCCGCATTTACTTCTCCCCTCTTGCAATTTACCTTAAGTAGGTCATGTTCCCCAAAATTTTGGCAGTAGCCCCAAGTCAACTTCCTTGGTTTAGTTGGATCTGTCCAGGCAAACAGGCACACTTGCCTCGGTTTCAACTCCATTTCCTCTTGTAATCCGCTGCAGGGTAAAAGAAAAGGAGCAAAATAACAGCATTCACTGGTTAAGAGCATTAATGGAAGTGGAGGAAGCAAATCACAGTCCTAAACCCTCCAGCCTCCTGAGGTGAGGTGTGAGGGGCCTGAGCTACCCACTCCAAACAAAGCCAGCTCTTGGTCAACCAGGATTTATACACCCATTTTATTGTCTCCACTTTCTCAAACTATGAACACTGTTTAAGAGTAGACAAAATACTTCATTAAAAAAATATGATAAAGAAAAGGGCATTTATCTATTTTCCAAGGTACCCTGATGGGAAAGGAGAGCTCCTTTCTTCCCAAAGGGTTCCCCCTGGTTAAACAGGGTGAACAGTTTGTTTCCCATACCTCTGTTTGTATCTGAGAGAGTCGTAGGGAGTGTGATTCACAATCAGGGCTGGGGCAGCTCCCTCGTGGTAATCCGAGAAGCTTATGAGAGTAGAGTGCTCAGAAACATTCACATCCACCAGTAAGCCCCCATTCTGAGGAGAGGTCACACAAAGTCCAGCATTTGTTCTCTACATTCATTTAAGGTAGAACAGGCTAAACTGCTACTTTTAGGTCATTCTCTCACTGGTCTCTTAAAATTAACTATAAGCTTATCACAAGTAAATAAACTTGACTACACAGCTATGAAAACACTAATAACACTGCAGACTTGATTCACACCCATTTTTATGCATCAGAACTGAAGGGCAGTGCATACACAGGCTTGATTTTAGCTACCAGAGGGCTAAAATGGAGTATTAAGAACAAAGCACACAAAGTCAGGCTCACCAATTCCTCCAGACACAGCAGAGTACCATTATCCTGGGCTTGAAACAGGAATGGTTTGGATGAGGTCTCATAGCCAACTACTCTTACACAAAGTTCACCAGATGAGTTTTCAGGCCAAAATGGAAGACACTGTAAAACAATAAATACATGTGACTTTAGCAGTTCCTATATGCTCAGTATAGTGAGCCAGCAGTAAAACAAACAGGCTTGTGTGGCTGTTTCACATGCCTTAGTTCTTACCCAAGTACTAACTGCTGAACATCTCAGCCACAGTTACTAAGTTACCTCACCTGAACTTCATGAAGGTACCAACAGGTGCAGCCTGTGCTGCTCAGGCTCCCCTGAGATGTGAAGCACCCATGCCACGCCATGCCATGCCATCAGAAGTGACAGCTCCCAAAAGAGCTGCTCTTTCCTTAAGTGACACTTGGAGACCAGTTGTTTGTCTACAACAACATCCAAAGGAAAAAAATGTGAAATATTACCTCTGAAGCTGAGATATAATTCCATTTATTTGTTGGAAGAGAGCGATTAGGACCAATTTCTCCAACTTCAAGTTCCAGAGAAGATTTGTTTGCTATTGTGTAGAATGGAGTGAAGGTCACTATCCTGGTAAGGTTAAAACTGCTCATTTTGATGCTGACTCCAACCTGTTGTATAAGGACAATTTGAGCAAACAATCAACAACAGGCTTAAAGAAAAGTCAGAATGGAAAAATAAAGAAAAGCCGGAACTATAATTACAAATCCTGGCACACAACACTCATGTTCTGAACCCCTGAACTAAAAGAGCCAAATGACAAGCAGTAAAATCAGTAAACTGTGCAACACAATTAACACAACAGTCAAGTGAGAGCTCAGCTGTAGCATTTTGTAGCTGTGGCACTTGTGGGGAAAATCCAACAGGAATCCTCTAGAGGAAATGAAGACAAGGTAAAGTGACTATTATCATCAGAAAACAGTTAAAGAGTATGTAGAAATACAACTCCCTACATATCTTTATTCTGCGTGGTTGTGGAAATGTAGTCTTGGATTAGGAGTGCAGATCTCAACACTTGCAAACAATGAGGAATTTTGCATGTGAACTCTCATCTCCATAATGCATGTTCACCACTGTGTTTCCAAACAGCCCAGTACTGCACATTTGTTATAGAAACCACATTTATGAGTTCAACTGAAACTTCTGCTGGTGAAACTACTTGTTTCCACAAGCAGAGCTGAATAGCTGGGGTATAAATGTTATTACCCTAAATGTTAAGTATTTTAAAAGCACTCTAAGTAGTGAAACAAAGGCATTAAGGTGGGAAAGAAGTCAAGGCAAAAGAACCCCAGAACACAAAGAACCCCAAGAACCCCAGCTTCACAAAACACAGAAAGATATCTTACCAGATAATCCATGTTGTTAGCTGCACACCTGACACATCCATAGCTTCCTACAGTGTCAAGGGAAAAGCTACTGGACCAAGTGCTGGTTGAAATACAGAGCTGGATCTACACACAAAAAACAACAGGCAAAATAATTCAACAAATTCACTTTAATTCTATAGCTCATGCATTATGGAGTGCAATTATATCACATGTAGCAGTATAAAGACAACACTTCAGTGCTTTTGAAACCTACTGTAAGTTCAGATGGCCTAAGAAAGTAGGATCACCATTCATATTGATTAGTCTGTGCCTGAGTTGTGGAAAAGATGTTAAATAAAAAATAGCACAATAGAGGAGCACTCCTTGACCCTCATGCTCATGGCAGCACACACACACACATGGAAAAAGCCTACAATTTTGTGGTGCTTCACCAACTTGAAGAGGTGGGAGGAAATAAACAAATAAACACTGTTGCTTCAACCATTTTTTCAACTATTGTTGGATACAAAAGTTATTTAAAAGGAATGAGGTGCCACTGCAGAAAAAATGTTCTACTGCAGTACTCTTCACTTGACCATGCAAATATCACACCAACCCAAAATCTAAAGAAAAGAAACGTGTTTAACACAAAACAGAATATTTACAGTGCGCATTTTAAACGTCGAAGTACCAAAGAAGGCAGAAGTCAAAGGAAAGCCCTTAGACTTAAAAACTACACAAAAATATTCTTTATGTTAAATCTCTGTGTGGTTTCCCCCTCAGAGCAGGATTTTAAACCCAGCATACCTTATTTTTACTAAAAATGTTTTTCTTTTTAAATGAAAACAAAACAATATCTCTGTAGTCTGCTGGATGCTTCACGTGAGTGTCTTCAGCTCGGTACTGGAGAACACGGGAGGTCTTGTTGATGATCCAGTAGGGGCTGAACACAGACATGACCACTCTGCTGCCGACTCTCCTGGTGTGTATGTAAACATCCACTGTCAGGGCTGCTGCAGAGTGAGATGTGAAGCACACGGGGAAGAACTCGGGCATCCCATCATGAATTTTAAGATGCCCATTCCAGTTTTTGCCTTGATATTTTAACAACACAAGCTCCATTATTTCTCCATCGATTCTTGAATGGAAAACATCTGCAGCACTCCCTTCAGTTAATTCACGGGCTTCTGCTGTTCCCTGGAGAAGAGGCAAATTAAGTTTTTAATATATAAAATGAAGGCATTCAAACCCCAGCATTTTATTCTCTTCCAGGATGCATGTTTCAGGTGTCTCAGTATCATATGTCCTAATCTCCAACCGCTTTTATTTGAGATTGATCCTATGGATAATTTCAGATGAATTGCACTTTTCTTGCAGGACAGTCTAGACTGCTTAATTCTGGATTTCAGAAGGCAAACCAGTTCCAATGTATTCTCTGTCTCCACTTCCTCCCTCCTCTCTCTCCTTCCCTCCAACCCTTCCTCCTCCATGGATTCCAAGGGATTGTGGCAATGAGGTCTTTTTCCAGTTCTTACGCTGCTGGGTGTAACTCTGAACTGGACTGTGCTGCAGATATACAGCCAGGGCTTTGCACACTCAAGACCACCCAAGGCAGAAAGCCAGCAGTTCTGCCGTACACTTTGTAGCACAACTTTCCTTAGGCAGTAGCATCCCACGACAGTATCTTTCCTAATTTTTCCTGATAAACAGTATATTTTACTGTATGGAACAGTGGCCAGGCTTGATTAGTCCAGGGATGTGAAGACAATAAGCATATACCATCTACAGGTACAGTGACTTCAGAAATAGATTTGAATTACTGGTTTCTGACTCCTCAGTCATGGCAATGGCACTCTGTCCTACATGCTGTGACTCTGAGTACTGAAATACTATGAAGGTAAGGAAAAGTGGGAATAGGGCCATTAGGATGTTGGGCAGAAGTGGAAATAAGATCTAAAGAAATGCCACAGCCAGTTCTGCAAATAGGACAAAACAGAACAAAAAAGGGTGATGGTTCTAAGTCCTCACACCTGTTGTATTTACTAAAATCACTCAGCTGTCAGGAAGAAATATTAGATACTGAAAATAATGAATGAAGAGGAAAATGGTCTGTGCAGCATCCTGCAGAAGTTCTTCCAGTTTGTGCAAAGATGACCTCACAATAGTCAGTCATGAAGAATCAGTATCAGAATGGAGAGAAGCTGCGTTTTCTATGTAGAAGAAAAGCTCTAGAAATTGCAAATTCTTTTTCTTATGCTTCTTCTTGTGAAGCAAAAGATATCTTGCAAAACACAAACAATTTCAGAAGAATGTAAAAGAAGAAAACCAATCCACTACAGCAATTGTATTAAAGGAGTGAGGCAGAGTTGGACAAGTCCACGCAAATTAAAAACAATTAATTGCCAAAAGTCCCAGAACCAATCCATTATCTGCCTCATTCATTTAAAATACAAAACCCAACATTCAGTGTCTTACACACTACATTCACCTGCAGTTCTAAGTAAATACAGTCTTACTTAAAATTTAGTAAAGGATTTACAGATGAAACCACAGAATAACTTACCTCAAGTAAGTATCTCAAGGAGTATGGCAGAAGATTCCTCACAGTCAGTGTGGGGTAAAGGTGGATAACGTAGGCAGGATCCCACTCCTCTCCATGAGGTGAAATAAAACTGAGCTCATCCGGCACAGCTGTTGAGCTGATGATTAGGGGCAGGAAATTTGACTCAGTGGCTGGGCACTGTAACAAGCACTTCACTTCAGAGCTCCTGTGCAGCTCCTCCCTCCAGGCAATGTAAGTGGTGCTCTCTCTGTACTGCCCCTCGAACATTCCTGTGGGTCGGACATACAGGTGGCACCTGCAGGGAGAGGACAGGCCATGGCACACAACACACACCACCTGTGCACTGACTGACAGCCAACCTCACCCAATGTAAAGTCACTGCTAACATTCTACACTAACTACCCAAAAAAGGCAGCATTTCGGCTTTTTATCCCAGTCAGGAAGACTTCCAAGTGCAAATTTAAGCTTCCACACCAACTCTGTGCATCAGTGTCATAGAGATCAGCCTTGGGAACAGGGAAAGCATACCTGTATGAATGCAAGGGAACATGGAATTCTTCTTCTGGCTTGGATATGCCGACTGGCTCCAGCATCCTGGAGCCTCTGGCCAGTTTATAGATCATAAATGGGATGGAGAAATGGTTCTTGATCTAGAATCAAAATGCATAATTTTCATTGCATTTCTATGGCACAAATTTCTAAAGGAAAAAGGATGACTAGCTACAAGGAAAAACAATACTAGAATTAACCAAACACCTCTAGAAAACAGACTTTATGTGTCTTACAATGAAATACAATTCTGAAACAGACAATACACAAGCAAATGAGAAAACTCTTCATTTTAAGTCCCATGAATTGAAAAACTTGCTTAAAATGCCAAGTTGCATAGAAACTATTCCAATGTTGAGGATACTAGAAAGCCAAAAGGAAAAACCAGACTTCTCATTTATCAGGAAGACACACACCAACAGAATACAAATCAAAACTTCTGTAACAAATAGAGCAAAATACTTAATAATAGGCCTTTAAGCAAGTCTTCAGAAAAGTGTGATCTCAAAAGCAGGTCTTCAGGAAGAAAGGCCAAGTCCCTTCCTGCAGAGCCCTGCCCTGCTCTTGGAGCCTTACCTGCAGGGGGGATCTCACAGTGATGACCTTGTTCCCCTCCGCAGCGTCCACCTGCACAGCGATGGAGTCCCAGGGCCCCGCCAGGCTGTGGCTGTTGTACAGGCGTCGGCCGGGCTTGGCTATGGGAATGCTTAATGTTTCTTCATATCCTTCAAGTTCTGCTCCATAAAAACACACAGAAGTCTTAATTAGGCAAAACAAAGCACATTACCATTTCCTATTTGAACAGTGCTTAAGTATCTCTAAACTCAGCAATGACTAGGATCAAAGAACTCTCTGGCAAGAGCACTTTCAATGTATTCAAGTACCACTGAGGGAAAGCTTGAAGGTCCAAATAGTTCTCCAGACCATAACTTTAGGTTATGATTTATACATAGCGCAGGAAATACCCCAAGCAGTAAACAAAGGTACTTGTTGGGTGAATTAATGAATTGCAACACAGAACATGTTCTTTGTATCATGGCCAAGTACCTTCATGTGGGATGTGATGGAAAGGAAAAAACTCAGGTGGCTATGTATGAGTAGCTGCTGTATCCCATTCTCTTAGGAGAATTTTCTGGCACAGCTAAAAACACAAACATCATAACCGCTCTCAAGTAGCTGTTAACTACAGAATGCCAAATAGTAGTGGGGATAGAAGAAATGAAATCCTGTTTAGGAGCTGGAATGCACAGGCCTCTGTCACACTGGTCTCTAAGATGGTCTGTCAACAACTCCACTAGAATATCTTCCATTTCTTCCAAAGGAGAGGAAAAATTATTGTTCTTTTCACTCTGAAAAACTGGAGGGAAGGAATTTTACATCTTTTTATCAAGTCCAGTAGCTGCATTGTGGGGCTTTTTTAACTGGCATCAGTTTTCAACAGTGGTTCCAACACAATATACCTGACGTGAATTTCCATCCCACTGATTAACCCTGGGGTTCCCCCTTCCCCCACAAGCAGTGCCCCCTAGCACAGTACCTAAACTTAAAGAGAAGACAGAGCTCTCCTGCCGGTACAATGCCGACAGCTTTCCTCGCTGGGGTGCTTCAAACACAGAGTATTCCAGTTCCATGCTCTGGCCAATCCCTATGTTATTCATGGTTTCTTTTCCAATGGAACCAACTATGCGGAGCTGGGAGCTGGGAACCACTTTGAGAGAAACACCCAGGGCATTTTTCACTATGAAAGGTGCTGTCTCTTTAAAGGAATAGTCAAACGTGGATGCAGTTGCTTCTGAAAATGCCTGTAATTAAGAACAAATACAATATGTCACACATAACTAAATATATCCAGAAAGGCTTGAAAAGACAGTTCCCAGCAACTTCCATTTTAAAGGGGGGGAGAAAAATTGTATATAGCAAGACCTATGCTTTGTATAGTAGTATTTCAGGGAAGTGAAGGTTACTTGCAGAGAATTTAATTTTATTCTGTCATTTGCAGCAAATATTGATGCTACAATAAGCTCTCCTGCTCCTCACTGGGAGTTTCTCCAGTTCCAGGGTTGTAAGAGAAACAAGATCTGGGACAGAGAAGGCACAAGGACATGGAACATATACATGCTCCATATTCAAGCATAACTTATGCTTACAAGCACTTGTTTGGTTAGACAGAAGCCATGGTAACTGACTGCCAGTACAGACTCACAGTATAAGCAAGTACTTACAGAACTGCTGCTCATTTAGAAAAAAAACCTAGACATAAGTTCTGTAAAAATAGCTTGTTTTGGTAACTAGAATTTCTTCACCCCATAAAAAAGGGAGGGAAAAGCAGCCCTGGAACATACATAAGCACACCTGGTATCACAAGAAAAATAAGGGGGAAAAGTATTTTTAACACACTGGAAATTCTATTCCTAGAGTTTAAAGGCCAATCCTAAAATGCACACTTTTCTTAGTATTCAATTATGGCAAAAACTGCAAGGGAAGTAAATTTCTCTTTTAATATTTCAGAAGGAGCATTGTAGGAAATGGCTGTGTTTATTAAAGCACTTCATTTTCACTTAGACTGTATGTATGTCACTTCCTTAAGTCCCACATAAGCACATTTGTTGTTCTAACACAGAAGCTGTTTCTCTGAAAAGCTCAGTACCATCTTTTTGTTAACCCTAGAAGACTAATCTGAGTAAAACTCCTCAGCCCTTCTAGGTGACATCTGGGCTGCAGAACAGTCACTGACTTGTGACTGGCAGCCAATAAAGTTCTTGACCAAAGAAAAGTCAGACCTTCCCACAGAATCCCATAATTGAGCACGTTCTGCCTGTTCAGACTACCTTGGCCAGCTTACTGAAGACAGCCAGGCAACACTTGGATATTGTTATATTCATGGTATCCTTTGAAGAGATGGTAATGGCAGTTTGTGGCTCAGGGAGAACAATGAAATCATCCCCTGGCATCAGACTTCTCTCTTGGACAGGGTTAGTCTTCATCTGAAAGAGAAACTTCTTTAGGCATTTATGAACATATAGGTTACTTGCTCCCATGTTAGAACAGGAAAAAACTTGACTTGCACTTGACAATTTCCCCAAGTGAAGTAAAAACTACTTTACCTTGCAAAGCTCAGATACCATAAGCAAACATGGAAATTCTATCCCAACACTGAAGCCAAGTTATTTTCTTTCCTCTGCTTGGTTTCACACTCCACCTTGTCCATGAACTGGACAACTAACATTCTTCACAAAAAACTTCAGATGTCTAAAGATTCATTTCTGTATCATACTAAACTGCACATCTCCCTCAAAGCAGCAACATTCTGCCACATAAAACTTTTAAGAAATTAAAAACCAGCTGCCTATTCAAACCATTTCACATAGTTTCAAGTAGCTTACATACCTCCAGCTTTAAATTCCACTGCTTCTTTCCTCCTTCAACTCGTTCAATAAGCGGCTCCCACACTGCATAGGTTTCATTGTAATAATGAATCTAAAGAAATAATCAAAATTAAATAAGATATGTAAAAATAAAGGACCAAGTTTCTTCCAACAGAAATTATTATGAAAAACATTAATAAGAAAACAATCTTCATTTCGCATTTCGGAGGTCTGGTATTAACTTCTAATGGCTTCAAATACTAATACACACAAGTGTAATACATCACATATTTTTCATAAGTAAGATCATTTTTGTAGAGTTAATTTCCTGGCTTGCTTTGAGAGCCACCAGACATCCTGGTAACACTGTTTAACACCCTCAGTTAACATAATCAAGCCTCCATTTTCTCCTATGTAGTTTGAAAGAATGACTTAGAGACCCGAAACTTCAACGCTACAAGTACTTCATTATACTATGAAATAACAGCTATTCTGAACGAACTATGGTCTGATCTGGTCTCCTGGAATGATTCCTCCAGCTCATAGCCAACACCAAGCTTTAATGCCCTTTCATCACTTCAGATCTGAGCAGATGTTGTGGATTCAATAGTTCTGGATTTCCCTTTCATGTCTTCCTCATCCCGTGTGACCCATGGTGACTGTCCCCAGGGGGATATATGACCAGACATGCCTCCTCCAAACTCCACCATGGTGTGCATAGCTGGCAGCGAGAGAAGGGCTACTGGTACATCCAAGAACAGAATGAAGTATGGGGTGCACTTTGTAGACTGACAAAGTATAACTCAGGTGTAGTCAACCTGTTGCACTGAGAAGCTGCACATCCGGTTGTGTGAAATTCTAACAGGCTGCCTCCATAAGGGATTGTACCCCGTTGGAATGGTATTTCACTTTGAGAACAGAGTGTAACTTCCTTCTTACCAATGAACACAGTGCTAGAGAAACAAAAGAAGGTGGGCAGTAAGAGCTAGATATGAATAGTGAGAGTAAACCAAGCTCATTGTTCATACAGCAAAACTTGAATATGCAAAAAGAATAGTGAAACAGAGGGCCAGATTATTCCACATAGAAACTGCCATTAAAATCTGCTATTGACTGCAAACTTTCCGTAAAAAGCAGGTCATGCTTAGTCATACTTGCCTGACTACTAAAAGCATTACAATTCAAACTTATTATTACTTTAGCACAGACAAGGTGTATTAAAATGTTACTTGAACATCAGGAAACATGCAGAAGTGTTTTAAACTGCTAATGATTTGATCCTACACACCTCCAGTGACATATCAGCAGTGACCTCCATCAGCGAGGACCAGTTTTTAAGGACACCTGAAAATGCAGATTCTACCAACAATAAAGGGACAGTACGGTGTCCCAGGCCACATTCCAAGGTCATCTGAACTGATTTCACTACAATGTCAAATTTCTCTTGTTTCAGAATTTGTTCACAGTCCTTAAAAGTTTCTGTTGCTTCTGTGGCTATATCAACACCGAGAAACCAAGCATTGCACTCATCTATAGGCTTCACTTGCCACAAATTCTCAGCAACTTCAGCTGCTCCTCTAGAATCCTCCTCTGCTGGCTTGGGTTTTATGGCAGCCATAATGGTAATGACAGTATTCAAAATTATTGGTGAGATCTTGAACAAAGAAGAAAAATCTTTCATTAAAATACAAAATCTATGATAAATGGAAATAGCAAATATTAAAGGCCCACATAAGAGATGCAATTTAAATTCCAAAGAACAGAATCCATTCACTGACTTCCTCTTGTTTTCCTCTCCCACAAAATGTCTTAATTTCTCCTTCACAATCCCATAGGATCAAGAACCGAATTCTCAGCTTGGAATTTCCCTTTTACCAATACATGGTACTCCCATAAGGGCAGCCAATACCCACCTTTTCCCTACCACACTGAAAAACATTAATTTAAGATCTCAGAGGTATTAAAAACAGCCTCTTTGCAGAGTTACGTACCCACCATTTCAACCGGCAAGACAGTACAACTGTCAGAAGCTTTATACCCCAGGAACAATGGATTTAGAGTTTTAGGCTTTTCATACCACAAATGCCTATTTGTGAACTTTTTACAGGAGAATTAGCAAATGACATACAGAAATACCTTCACTAGAGACAATTATTAGTTTCTCTATTAGGAACAAGATATTTCACGCTGTGTACCATTCTGGAAATCACGTTAACACTCTTATATTATACATGTACTTGGGGGTGTGCCTTCGTGTAAGACTCACTGAAGACAAAAATAGTGGTGGAGGCAGCAGGAGGAGGGTTATTTCATAACTTTGGAAGGAAGTGGTAGGAGGAATCCTAGAATCTGAAGTATTTAAATTAGTCCTTTTTGGTGAAGGGACAGTCAACACAAGGAACACATAATGGCTTTTTACAACACAGAGCAGCTCTAAAAATTCTTATTTCTGGAATTAAACTACTGGGGAAAATAAAAATTTTAAATAAAAATATGGAAATTAAAACCAAACCAAAAGAAAAAAAATCAAGCAAGAGTTTGAGAAACACAGTTGCTCTTCCAAAGAGAGTTTTAACAATCTCACCTTAACAGTAAGTTCTTCTATTGTCACTGCCACAGTTTGTAATACTGAGCCATGCACCATATTTTCCAACACCAGGGAACAAGGCTGGAGCACCTGAGTGAAAGGCATAATTTGATTATTAAGGTAGATAATCTAAACTTTTCAAAAGTTCTTGTCTTTTTTTGATCCCATAGGCCAAGCGGATGCTTCTGATCCCACGAAGTAGCACCATGTTTCAGAGCAACAGCATTCTTTCCATGTACTGCAACACATTCCAGCCCCTCAGTGTGCACAACAGCCATTCTGTACTAGAAGATTAAAAGTTATTCAAATAAAAGCTTTTGACCTAGTGCTTAAAAATCAGACAAAACAAAAACCCAACACCCAGGTTGAGAGTACTGGCAAAACAAACAGTGGTTTTCTTACCGTAGTAACATTCTTGTCTTGTTTTTCTTTGAGAAAGGCACAGGCCAACACTTTGAAGCCGCTCACTTGAGCGGTCATCCTTTGTGCATCCATTCCAGAGGCCAGAGAAAAGTCACATTGGAAGGAAACTTTTAAGGCAGGGGCATCAGCATTGGTCAAATTAGCAACAAATACAATTTCTGGATCCATAATCACAGCTTTTACTGTCATATTTGGCTGTACAGGTATTTCTGTGAAAATAAATTTTAAAATAGCCATTGAATATAAAAGGTCAGAAAGCATTATCATGTACCTAATACTTAAACCATGCAGGGAAATTGCTACCCAGTTATAGAGGCAGGAATTTAACAAATAATGTCTCCATTTTTACAGGAAGAATCTGCTGAAACTAAATATTTCAGTGTTGAGAAATCAGCACCAAACTGGTCAGAACTTTAGTTTGGAACACACTGTTCAGTGCTGTAGAAGGACAGTGTGAGCCAGTGTGAGGCTCAGAGAACTGCAGGAAAAGCAAAGAAAGCTGGACATCGTGGGTTGCAGCCAGCAACTCACTTGGGTAGCCCTGAGAATTCCCTGCAAGTGCCATTTTTCTGGAGTGCGTCTCGTCCCTCCCTCCTCACAGGACTTGGGCACATATCCAACAGGGGACAAGGACAGCAGGAGAACTGCTGACATCACTAGGACAGTTCATCCAACCTAAGGGTCACTCCCGGCACACTGCCAAGGGCCCAAGAAGAAAGGGAACCAGCTGGAAAACATACCCCCCATCTCAGACAAGGCCAGCAGCCACTTAAAACCAAACAAAATCCTCTCAGCAGTGGTCTTTTTTGCCCCTGTTTCATCATGCTTTATGTTCAGTCTTCAACCAGAAAGAGGAAATCAACCTACTGTGTCAGTGGCCAATTGGCACATTCTCAAGAATAAACTCACTTCTAAAGTCTGATACCAAGACAGCATCTTGAAAACTTTGGGAGGAACTGTTTTCAGTATGAAAACTGCAAAGGAGGAGAATGGGGGTGGAGGTGGCAACTGGTTTTACAGACCTGTTTCTGGCTTGGATTTCCCAGAAGCAACTTGCTTTAATTGGAACTGTGCAGATCTTTCAGTTGAGGATGTTGGCATTGAGTTAATGAAAAAATCTGCTACTGTCAACAAAAACTCCATACTGGCACATACATACAGCTTGTCAAGGACAGCAACAACTTCTGTTCCATTTTTATCCTGCTTATAGCTTATATCTATCATAGAACTGTCATTTGTATCATCTTTCTTGTCTATCATTCTGGAAAACAAGTTTAATAAGAAACATTTCAAACATCAGAACACCCAGATCTAGAAAAACAAGGAAGCATAAGTAGTGCCATTTTTACTCCCCATGCCATTTATAAACAAGTATTACTATACAGGCAATCAGTATTTCTTCCAGAAATAAGAGGGTATAGACTTTTCCAAGAGAGAAGTAATTTCAATTTAAAATGAGTGCACTGCACTTTTGGAATTGTGCATGCGGCACGTAAGAACCACACTAGAGTTTCCGTTCACAGAACTCTGGTTGAGGCTGGGTACTCTCCACTCAGCTATTCTACACCATTTACCATAAAATGCAAGCCTCCAAGATTTTTTTGGTTTGGATAATGTGGGAAATCAACATATACAAGTAGAAACTTGCTTAACAGGATTACAATTATATCATTCATTGCTTGAGCACACAGTATGGCAGGCCACAACTGACAGCACAGCTGAGTTTTGCCAGTCCCATGTGAAGCAAAGTACAGAACAAGGAAGACAGTCCCCCTCTGTGCTGGAGTTCCCTCATTGCTGATGCATTCAGATTTACCTTGCAGTCACATTCTGAATTCCCTCTCTGAGATCATCCAAGGTACAAGTCTTGAGCTTCACTTTGATATCCATGGAGCCATCTGAAAATATGTCCCCAGAGGATGCCATGAGGTGCAGGCAGAGCTCACCGAGGCGCAGTCTGTCACTGTGCATGGCCAGCAGAGACTTCTGCACAAGGGCACACAGGGGTTGGTTAGCACACACCAAAGGCTGAGCACACTGCCTGGCTGATGGCCATGTGCTGTCTGACCCATCAGCTGAGGGCTCTGAGCAGTCTGTTACTGTCATCAATCCAAGACGCTCACGGAGAGAACAGGAGAAACATGCTGGGCTGCAGTTAAGTCCTTTCTGCCCCAGAGTGCTGGCAGTTGTTCAGAATGCATGGCTGGGGGATAATCCATTTGAACTCTAAATCCCCTACCAGAGGATCCCCCCACTCTCAGCACATTAACAAATTTACAACCAGCACCACAGCAGTAAGTGGAAGCCATATGAAGGCAAAATTAGAATAAAATCCCATTACAGTGTCTTTTTTCCCTGTGATGCTCATTGCACAAGAACTTTTTGAAAATTATACATTAATAACATTCACTATATACAAAGCACCTTCACATCTGCACAGAGTATTAACTCATAAAAACAAGGCAACATTTCACATCTTTCTCTTGTTCTCAGCACAGAAAAGATGTCCATGATTGCTCACACCAGGGGATATGCAAGAGCAAAGTATGTGCCAGACACACCTTGGATCTGCTTACTAACTATTTAGGCACCATGCATAGAACTAGCATCATCTAAGCTAGCAATTCCTGTTCTTCAAATTTTCATTTTTACTCTGGGTAACTGGAATCAAAGCTTGACTGACCAAATCAAATGCTGGGTGGTTTTGGTTGGTTGGTTTAGAAATGCTTTTCAGTGTAATTTTTCAGAAATGCACATACCTTCTTCAGCTAAAGGACATTCTCTGCCCAAGGAACCTCAAAGCTCCACAAGGCAAGCACTACAAAGCCAACACAAGTGATGAAGCTTTGTTTTACTATCCTGAGTTCTGTCGAGGTGAGATGCCCACCCCATCTGTATGGTAAGAGCTTGGTCACAAACCTGATTTGTATCTCTGCTGTAGAGAATTACAGACAGTGACTCAAAATTGAAGTCAAATTTAAGTGCTGTATAACATTCCTCAGAAGACTGAACTGTAGAAATACTCTTTTGTTCAAAATCAGGAAGAGGACCTGTGAGTGAAAAGAAGATATTTTTACATTTTTTTAGAACACTGGATTTGGAATGTTTTTGTTGGTTGGTTTGGTGTTTGGTTTTTTCCAAGTAAGACCTCAAAGTCACAAAAAGAGGAAATGCTCTAATCCAGAGGACCACTCAAAACAACCCACACCTTTAATTCCTCAAGATCACTCTGTCGTATTCAATGCATGCTAAAATGACCTAGCACTGAGTGGTTTAAGAACCTTTAAAAAGCTGTCATTAGTTTATTGCAGCTCTGCATTCACTTTAATGAAGTACTGCATGAAGTACAAAGGAGTTTGCACTACTCTTCCTTCCAGTTTCTTCTCATAGTATAGCAATTCAACTATTGGTTAGACAGCAATTTTTTGCCACTAAGAGTGTTAAATTTTGGGCAAAAATAGATTTTGGCAAAGTGCTAACAATATTTCATCTGGAGATATGCACTGTTTACATTAACACACTATCTGTATACTCATACTATCGTCAATAGTTATAGCTGTGCATTAACATTCTGGGGCAGATAAATGGGCTTTTCTCTATTCTAACCACCTGCACCTTAGAAGAGCCATTGATTTGGACGGAAGAGTCCCATCCTATGAAAGATGAATCACAAAAAACACTCTACAAAAACGTCTGACCTTCAAGAACTCATACTCCACGTACATGCGTACATTGCTATTTGAACTTTCCATATACACAGTGCATACATAACAGTGAAAGGAATTTATAGGCACACATTTAAGTGCTTCAGGTAAAGGTGATGTTTGGACTGGCAAACAGTCCTCTGGCTAAATATATTCAGCCTTGGAAGGGAACATACCAGATTCATTTGGAACTTTCCCTTTTTTGGGTCTCAGGGTGTCCTCAATGTTCTCTTGCACAGCAGCTGGCTGGGAAGAAGCACCTCCAAGGTTTTCTAGTAGAATTTTCATGATGACAGTCAGATCATCTTCACTGAGTGCAATCTGTAAAGTGACAAACCAAAATCTGCAGCTTTGGTGACTATTTCTTTCCAACGCAGTGTGTAGATGTTGAGGACAAACAATGTGCTGCTTCCACCAGAAACAAGTTGCCTAGTCAGAATGATCCTGCTCAAAACACTCCAAAGAATTTGCCTATTTTGCCTATATCATTTGTTACTTGTTATGAACACAAGTTACAACAAGAAACAACACTCCACAAGATAAACCCTTTCTAGACTTGTAAAAGATCTCTGCCTGCTAAAAAGATGAGTAATTGAGGAACATAAGCATTTCTTACAATTCAGTAATTCCAAAACAGGACCAGACAACATTAAAGTCAAAACCTGCATTGTCTACACTAAAGCAACTGTCCTTCAATAGGCCTTCAAAGTTACTGAATATGAATCAAATCAAAACATTACAAAAAAAAAAAAACCCAGTAATAAGTGGCAAAATGCAGTCACTTAGATCATAAATACAGTGTTAGAATATTTTTCTACATTTGGTTATTTTTGTTTGTACTCCTTTCAAATCTCTGTGCTTCACCAGTGCTATATTTGGCCACAGCACATACACAGTGACAGAGGGCTCAGGAACAACTAAAAGGTGCCTCAGTTTGGTTTTACCCACTTAAATCCATATGGGTCATGTAGGAAAAGAAAAAATAAAGCTCTCCCTCTGCAAAGATATCAACCACACTTTAAATTGTTATACATTAGAGATATCCTTTTAATTTCTAACAAATCCACTAAACACTCAAATAACCTGCATTTCACAGATCAAATTTAAAGGTTTAAATCTAGTTTTTAAATGCTAAGTCAACAGGTAACCTCAATGATTTTATTGATTCAAAAGATAGCTCCAACAAACCTGCAGAAAAATAAAACTAGGTTTTATTCCATTTGCACACAACTACACCAAAACTATTCACTATACAATATCAAAACTCTAACTCATCTATAAACTTTTAACATTCATTAAGAACACAAACTGAAATGCTTTACCAGCTCCTTAATGAAGCTGAGGACCATTCTGAGGATATATGTGACTGTGAATGTAGCTCTGATGTGTCATGATTTTACCTGCATTGGGTTTAGGTCTCCTTTGATACCAATTGTTGGGTACTTATGATACCATGTTGCTGCTAAATTTCTCTGGACCAATAAAGTCAAACTAACAGGACGCAGAATTTCCGAGTCTGGCTGAGAATCTGTGGATATAATGCACCTAAAAAAGACAGTGATATCAGCAGAGGAAAAAATACCCAGCAGTTGCAGAATCCCAAATAATATCATACTAATCTAGTAGAATATAGGCATAATTATTAATTTAAAAATAAGTATTTGTGCTCACATGGGCTTACACCTAGGTATGCACTTTAGATGAACTTAGTTACCCTATCATTCCTTTCTTTCCAAGAAGTCCTAGAGATTGTGTCTCTCTAAAAGCACTCCTAAATTTAGCTTGGGGAGTTTTTTTGTTTGATTTAGTACGTTTTCATTGCCTATCATCTTTAAATAATAGAAAAATGCTGCCTACAGAACATGAACACACTTTCCTAACAAACGCTTCTAACTCAGCCAAACCTCCACATATACCTGGATAATTTCAGGTGAGTCAGCTGCACATCCATGCTATCAATGACTGGAGGAAGAGGAGACTCCTCTGAAGACACCAGCTTGAATTCATTCTGAACCCTGATTAAGCCAAGATCAGCCACCAGAGCATTACACGAAGCTGAGGACTCAGGGACAACTATGACTGGAGCTTTAAGGTTGACATCCATGAGGAGGCGGAAGCTCTTCCTGGCAAAGTCCTTCATGCTGGACGCTGCCCGCTCCGCCGCCTGCACTGTGACTGCCGTCAGCGCTTCCTGGGCCGCCTGGAAGCTGCTTAGGAAGTTCTGGGACAAAAGGAACAGTCCATGAAAACAAATGAGCCTCTCAAAAGAAGGCAAGCCCCAGGCAAGTTGTAAATTTGAGAAAAATAGTCCAGCTGTGGTATAAATATGAAATTCCTAAGATAGCCACACAGGTTTCAGAAGACAAAAAGGTTAAAATCAACCACAAGCTAAAACATTGCTTGACTGTTTATTTTAAGATACTATTAAAGCCATCAGCTCCATTTATTAATTGCTTTTGTCATCCTTCTTATTTGTCACTCTTCCATAAAGAAGTGCAACTGAAGTGCCACTTCTTCAGCAGAACACACCTGCATGGCTCTACATCAGCTCACCCCAAGGTACAGGTCAAAAAGAGCCCATTACATTTTATTTTATTTAAACACTTTTAAAGTCAAGAAAAGAACCTGCACTATTTTCTTACCAAGAGTGACATGAAGAACTTGTGGAGGTAAATTATTTGGATGCAGCCCACCTTCAGAGACATCTTCCCATCCACCCTTGACATATCAGTGTAGGCTTCCCCTGCAGTGGCATCTGGGTACAGTGACATGTGAAACCTGAACACTTCATCTCCCATTATGGAGACGGCCTGCAACATTAAGCCCATATAGTTAACACTCCCAGGCAGTAACAGGAAATATTTCCCCAAGAAGATCAGCTGCAACTTCTCAGTAGTACTTGGAAACAGAAAAGCCAGGCAAAAAGGAAATAGGATCACCTATTTTAGTGAATGTCTCTTCTCACTTGCTTATCTATAGCTCATTATGTACTCAACCCATGCTACTCAGAATTAAACATATCAGTGCAAACATGATTAAAAACAACTAAATAGTGCATGGAAGAATGCTCTGCTTCCCTGAAATAAAGGAAATTCTCCAATAAAATTTTGCTTAATATTTGGTACATTACATCCTACTTAGTATTCCATAACACAGCAAATAAACTACAGTGCTCTCATTACACCACTTAAAGAACTGGACTTTTTGCTTGTTTACATCTGTGTAAGACATCACCTTTTTATGGACTGTTTTGGGATCCACATTTGTAATTACAATGTCCTCAAGCCTGGAGAACACTGTAATATTTTTAGGCTTCATAGCTACAGATGCATTCATTCCTGATTTGAGACAAAAGAAAGAAGACAATGAATGCACTTCAACAAATTTCTAAGTAAACAGTTCTTCTAAAAAATACCCCATTAATTATTACTGAATATAAAGAATAATAATAGCTCAGAATCCAGCCTTCTACTATGTAACAATCAATGTAGAGACAGAAGACAGGGGCTTATTACACGTGACAGATTTGCCAACATAAATTGACTCTAAGACTAGAGGAAACACCACCAAGACTATTTAGGATTTAGCTATTAAAACATGGAAGTTTGTGTTGTTTATTACATAGTGTCTTTGTTTCTTTTAATTTTATTCCACTATTTTTAAAAATCACCTAATTCTTCTGAATCAAACATTTTCTTTCCTTGTAGGTTATTTCATACAATGAAAATATACCATAGCACACATTACAGAGTTACAGAGACATCTGCAGTGCACACAGGCCTTTCAGAAGTGAATGGAGGGAAACAAGGTATTTCATCTAATATTTAAATAAACTTAATCTGCTACTTAAATAACAAACACCTTACCTTGTATTCTAATGTCTGCAATTCTACAGGTCTGATCACACACTGTAATACTGAATGCATTGAGCTTTGCAGTGAGTTTTAAGTCACAGACATCATCACAGGCTGCATTACCAGGCACTGGGTAGGAAACACAAGAGACATACAAGAACTTCATTGTAAATCCATTGTTTAAAACAAATATTAGATTATTTATTTTGTACATATATGAACTACTCAAAAAGCAACCTGCAGCTATTCCCTAACAGTGAAGATAATCATTAGTCATAATGTGAAATAACTGTTTTATTAACACAGTTTTCTTCGTGTCCATAACAGTCACCAACTAACACAGGCAAAAAGCTTTCAAAATGCCATCTTTTCTTCTCCCTAATGCCTAGTTCTCACACAATATATGCTGAATACAGTGTATACTACAGCACTTGAAACACCACCTCATGAAAAATATTCCCTTCTGTATCAAGGAGCAAGGCAAGTTTAGGTATATTAGCTGAAAAAGGTGTCTGCAGAAACACAAAATGTAACAGCCAGCCACTGTAAATTCCATCCCAACAGTTCTAGGATCAGAAAACCTTCAATTTCACAAACACAAGAACCAACCACACAGAGCCTGACAAAACATTAAGGAGCTTCCTGCAAAAAACCCTACTGATTCAAGGTTGCAAACACCAGGGATTAAAATAAACACCACCCTTCTGTTCAGAACTTCTCTTTGCTTCCTCAGAAGAGTGCTTATTTTCAGCTATGAAATCACCCTTTAGAGCCTTCACACTGGAAACCTACATGGTTGTGACACTGAATCTTTGGAAAGGCTGCACACTGCAACATGCTTTATTTGACTTTTATTATCAAAGTCAGACCCCCACCTAGGGAAAAGTTACTTTGAGTAACGAGAGTTTGTAAAATTAAGCAGCAGGAAAAATATCTGGCTTTTATTTTAGTAAGATTATTTTCTCCCCACTTACAGTTGTGTTTGTTTTTCCATCAAATAGACTGCAATGCTGACAACTGAAATGGCATCTTTGAAACTGAGAGTGAGATGCTGCTGAGCAACACAAGCACAGACTTTCTAATACCACATTACCTGGTCTAAGAGTACTTCCTTTCTCCTGATCTTTCACTTGAGGTTTGGAGTCTGATGATTTATCAGCACTGGGGAGACCCCCCGAGGGAACACTGAAGGTGAGAAAACTCAAGATGGAAAGCAAAGCCTCTGTGTGAAGGACTATATCCAAACATGAAAAGACAACCTAAAAGGAGGGCAAGGAGACAAAAGAATATTGTTATTTAGTAGCAGTCTATTGCACAACAATTCAGAGTTACTGCCATAGAAAAAAAGCATCTTGCTCAATTTGACACAATAGAAGCCCAGCACCTTCTAATTCCAGCAGTTTTACACCACACAGGCTCCAGAACAGCTGAGGGAGCTGTGGAAGGGAAGCTTACAACAGCCACAGTGGAACTGCATCAATCTAAAAACTGATGCTTCACGTGGTTGTGTTTCTTCAGTAGCTCTTAGTTCTGCTGCATTTTAGTGTGGGCTATTGAACACTTAGGTTGACACCTTCAGAACCCTGTATGAAGATATTTTAGTAGATATGATACAACAACAACAAAAAATCCTGTACTGGTTTAAAGGTAAACCGGCAGAAGAAATGGACCCACCACAAGAGAGATTATAAGTCAGAGTTACAATTTAATGAAAGATATTACAATAAATACACTGACACAAAGAAAACTGCTTTCAACTCACCAAAACCCAGCAGTATAACCCAGTGTCCTGGGGCACAGGCCCAAAGGGGTTTGTTAACCCTTGTGCTGAGACCTGCGTGGTTCCCCCGAGTCCAAAGCAAAAGGAAGTGAAGAACCTGTTGGTGCAGATGATGGCTGTGGTCTGGTTGGGAGTGATGGTCGTAGTCCAGTCGAGAGTGGTGGTTTCCTCCTGTCGAGGTCCTGCTGCTCCTCTGGATCCGACGAGTCGTACTTGAGGTCTTCTGAGCCCCGCTTATGTACCCTCAGGGAGCACCCAGTCCCTCCCACAGGGCGGGGACTCACACAATGGGTGATTAACTCTGTGAGTCATAGGGTATGAACCGTTGATGGCTCATTAGCAGCCACACCTCCTCAGGCTGGGTGTGAAGGTGCTAACGACTGCCTGGGCAGCTGCTGCAAATGGTCCATTGTTCTTGGGAAATGAATAGAGGGGGGTAGAATACATAGCTTTGATCACCC
>WBMV01004048.1:9246-44022 GCA_013396655.1 Campylorhamphus procurvoides
CCGCCCGCCCGTCCGCCCGCAGCCCCCCAGCGGGGTAAGGCAGCTCCACCGCCTCGCCACCGTGGCCCCTTGGAGTCCGCTCCTCCCGCTGCTCGCTAAGGGGATACAGCGGGGAGACGGCGGATCCACGGAGAATGCCGCTGGGAAGCCCCCACCATCCCGAGCCAAGAGTGCCCGGGAGCGGCTCTTCGGCTGCGTGCGCGAGAGGGAGGGTCGCGCCAGGGGGCTGGAGTGTTCCTGGCATCCCTTTTCCCCGCGGGACCGGCCGGCCCGCAACCTTCCCGGGGGCTGCGGGGGGCGGCGGTGCCCCATCTCCGCCCGCGGGCCATAATGCCCTGCAGCACCCGTGGGAAGCGGGATCGCCGCGAACCGCGCGTACGGGTGCGCCTGTAACTAATCCCCGATGGGTTTATGCCTGTTCGTTCAGCTGTCTAGGAAGTCGCTTGGTTTGGCTTCTGTTATTAGTCCAGAGGGGAAAAATACCTCTGCCATTCACTGCGTGAAATAAACCCTATAAAAATAAATTGCTTACTGTTTTGATGCCTCAGTGCTGTCTTGATGAGGATCTTGCATTGTAAGGGGAAAAAACCTCCACAACATACATAAAGAGGTGTTTTGTTTGGGTTTTTTTGCCCAGCTTAACTTTGAATAGGTAATTTTTTTTGAGGGGGTTAATTAAGCTATAGTCTCCTAAGCAGCTTCCATAAATCTGTCACCCTACCACCTGTATGATACATGGAAGGAGATAGAAGTGGATTTATAGTAACGTGAAGCAGCACTGACAGTAGTTAATAAAGAATGAATCCAAATTAACACATCCCTTATATTTTTTCCCCACCCTTTCTTTGCCTTTTTCAAGAGGATTTGAGGAGGAGGTAGATAAGTCCCTTTGCAGCAAACTAACATGAATGACACGATGGGTATCTTCCATTTGACTCTGCACAGTAGTTTTATAAAATTATGAAATATAGGAAGAAGAAATTATGTAGTCAGAACTTCATGGGAACAACAAGATAGGTGATAAACACCAAAGTCTTTCCCCAGAGGATGATGTTTTAGGACACTTGGAAACATGGACAGAAAATGCTGGAAGAGGGGAGGATGAGAGTTTTGTGCCTTTGTTTGGTTAGTCTACACCACGTAAAGCAGAACCATATTGCTCATCTACACACCACATGGTCCTGCTCTGAAATTAAAGATTTTTGTAACCTAGCATAAAATGAACAGATTCATGTTCATTTAAGTGGGAATTGAACTGTTATTCCCCACACAGTTTGAGAAATCCAAAATATGGCAGCTTCAGCAAAGCCTTACAGGGGAGAACTGGATTTATATTTAAGAGCTGCTTTGCTCCTGAATGTCGTGAGAGCTCTTTGATTGCAGAAACCTTTGACAGGGACCTTCAGTGTAGCTTCAGGAAAGCACAGCAAAGGAAATTTTTGGTGAAGGACTTTTCCCAGGTAAGAAAGTTCCGTCAGCCCTAGTACCCAGCTACAGAAATAGACATCATTAATAAACTAATACAGAATGATGATAAAACCAAATGTTAAATAAAAACCTTAAAAAGAAATATAGGCCTTACTGGGACAAAACACAAGAAACCTTCACTTTGAAGTGTATAAGATGCCAAATTTATCAAATTTATCTCTGGTTTTAATGTTTTGTAGCATTTTCATCCAGCAAAAGTGCAATCAATAGAGAAAATAAAAACAGTGTTAATAAATGAAAACAAACAACTTGTACACATACCTTAACATGTATTACAGTCTGCTTTAGTTAATGGCCAGAAGCACCTTGATTGGCAGAGGTGCATGGCTGCAAGGAACGGAACCCACATACAGCAGATGCCCTACCATGACACAATGCAGAAGCAAGCAGGAAGTTTCTTGCCCCGTAAGAACTAAACATAATAGAAAGAATGCTGCTATTCCAAGTTTGCTGATTTTAAATCATGAATATGATGAGAAATTCACCAATCTCAGATCTGAGTGTTTCTTGTTCCTTTAAAACAGGATGAGAATGCTCTGCTTCCGAGCAGAATTCCTTGTCCTGAGAAGTCCACCTAATTACTTGTCTGCAGCAGTCAGCAGAGCCCACCACAGAGACTGTCCATGCCACATGGCTGCAGGATTTGGAGAAATCTGTTTTCAGTCCAGCTTCTCCAGGAAAAGAGGAACATGCTCTTCACTGCTCTGAGTCAATAGAGGAAAACAACAAAAGATGAATATAAATCTCAAAGATAATCCCATTCGTATAGTACCACCATGAAATACAGAGACCTCGCTGAAGGAAGAGACAGCAGCTGGTTTGCTCACTAGTAGTCAAGTAGTTAAAAGTACTCTGTCACACATACCACCTAAAGGTATATGCAATCCTGAGACCAAGCAGTGGAGGGACAGTGAGGGGAGGAGAGGAAGGGACAAAGTGAGCAAGTGTGCAAGGCTTTGCTGTTTCTGCTGCTTATGGAACAATTCATTTGTTACAGAAGAAATATCTGTAAAAAAAGTCTCTCGTAGCTAACAACAGCAAATTATATTGAGATCACACAAATGGGGATTAGAAATCTGTATCTATATGACTCTTGGTGTTCATGACCATATATTAAATGAACCAAAAGATGAGCATTTCAAAGTGCTCTAAAACACTAATTGGTATCAATAGCAACACACCTGTGGTATTTGCCATTCTTTGGCTAGTAACATTTTTCTTTAAAGAATATGCTGTTTACTGGGGGAAAACCTGAGATTGAGTTTAATGGCTTAGACTAGGGAATTAGGAAATATGATTTCTGCATATGACATGTATAAAAATATACTGGTAAAAAACAAACACATTTTCTTACTATGTAAGTTTTAAAAGTAGGACCAGAAATAAACTACAGTGAGTATTAGTCCGTGTGAACTGCTAAGAGGTGCAGCACCAGCAAGTATCATAATGATTCTGCTGGGGCAGTTGTTTCAAAGGAGAGGAGGCCAACTTTGATAGGTTCTCAAAGCAACTACAATGCAGCTCTAGTGACCGGAAAGTCTTGCTAGAAACATCTCAGGGGAAAAGAAGAGAAAATATTACCCAATGTTACAGACACGTTTGATTAGTCCCTTCGATCTTTTGGGGATACCACACTCAGAATTGAAGTGGATGTACCAATTTCCCTGTCTTTCATGCAGCAGGTTCTAGCTTTCACAACTGTGCTATCATATGCAGCTTTTCTCCCACAAAGATTTACTCCTGTGAAGTTAGCAAAAAGACAGCAAGAATTAATTTTCCCCCAAGTCACTTACTTGTTTTGCTCAGTGAGATTGTTTATACAGTAGTCTATCTGCTCGTATGAATAAAAATGGCAGAATTAGGCTCTGGCAACAGAACCATTTTAAGCTCTCATCACTACACTTGAGTCAGTTTAGAAGAACAGAGGATCTGTAAACTTGCTGTGACTGAACTTGTCAAGAAACATCTCCATGGTGTTTTTGCAAGGATTACTTTATTTTTAAATTGATTGATGATTACATGTTCAATGCAAATGCAATTAAATATAGAAACTGAAATCTTGATGATGATTTGATAGTGGATATTTATACTGAAATACATGTTTCCCTATGGACACCCAAGTTGCCAAGACATCCAGCTGGATTTGCCTACGTCTTACAGAAACTGAAATGCTAAGGGAGCACCTTAAAATTAGCGAAGAATTTTAGGGCAGCTTATCATAATGGCACCTTTACAAAAAAAAAAAAAAAGCCACAGAGAGAGATCATGTCTCTGGAAATAACTGGTGAGGAGCTGTAAGGAAATTGCCACGTTATAGAGCAATTGTCAAATGTCTTGGGGGACAAGAAAATAGATATGAAAGGAAAAGAGGAAAGACAAAATACCCCTTCTTTCCAGCCCAGTATGTTGCCCTTGCAGGGAAATGCCTTCTGCAGGGCAATTTACAGAGGTGTTCATGGACCAAACTGCTTATCGTCTCCAACGTGAGTAGTTATTCCAAATAGGATGCTTTCCTATGAAAACTGAAAACACAATTAAAGTGGCACAAAGATAAATTATACAACAGTAAACAACAATGTTATTGTGGTAAGGAAATGATGTGCAATAAACAAAAGAGTTTCATAAATGTTTATACCAGTATTATGTTTCAAGTTCTTAACATCCCATAGGGATGGATAAAGTCTTTCATAAAGACTTTCATAGAGATCAAAAATTACCATCTTTTTGGATAAACATTTTATGAAAAAGAGGCAAAACCATTGTTTCTGATCTGTTTCAAGTCACTTTAAGTAAGAAGTCTCCTTTCTGCTAGAAAAACTTAAAAGAATCTTGAAATTATTCAACTACTAAGAAGAGATTCGTGGATTGCATGCAGGGAGGATAATTCTCTGTATCATTTCTGGAACTTAATAATGACCGAGGCATGTGTAAAATAATTCTGTTCAGGTAAAGACAACTGCCTAATTTTTGAAGATAGCAAGGTTGCTTGAAGTACAGTGTGCTAATTTGGTTACAATATAAAACATTGTGCTGACAAAAGAAATCAATAAGCTGAATTTATATGTCCGAGGAAAGTATTGTACACGCCTGTGTCTGGTGCAGCAAGAGTAGCATTTGAGAGATGAGACAAGTTAACTTATCTGAACTCTAGAGGCAGATTTCCATGTGTTCCAGGTTACCACATTTCTAGATGTGTGACTCTTCTCAGATCAGTCACTCAATAAACACGAACTCTCAACAGTTATTATCCCATTACTATCAGCTCCAGATATTTGAACAGGATTATGGACACACTAATTATTTTACCTGAGAATGATACTGCCAATGCTAAGATGCTCCAGCTGGCTCAAACATAACTGGCTACATATTCAGCAACATGGCAGTTGTGTACTTTACCTCCTTTGTGGGTACTTACAAACAGCCTTATACACCCTTTTTTCCATGGAGGTTCCCTTCTTTCCTGTTAGTTAGCTGTGATTTATCTCATACAATTTCCAGAGCTAAAATGCCTTCCTCCCCGCCCCGCCCCCCCCCTCTTTTTTTTCCGTGGGAGTATTGTGGATGCTACCAAACAGTGTTTCATAATTTACTACATTTCCTTAACTCATTGGAACTGTCACCTTAGTGCCTGACAAGTGTAAACATCTACTTTTGGTTAAAGTCCCACCAGTCATTTCTTACCATCTCTTAGATATAAACAATTCCTCCATGAACCATATTACCAGATCATGCAAGTACTAATATCTGGTTTTGTGCAGTATCAGTTAATTTAGTTGAAGGGATCTTCAAGAATGTTTTATTACTGCAGCACTGAGGAAGAGACAAGAAGATTTGCTGGCCTCAGCCAAGATGTGCAGAAGTTATATCAGCATGTGAAATAGCAAAGAATGGGTGTTGCATGGTGAAAATGTGAAGAGCAGTTTTCTTTAAAGTGGCTGTGTGTGCAAAACAGACCTTTCTCAGCTGCTGTTCTGGGAAACTTGTTCCCTGCAGTGCTTTGAATCATGATGAATTTCAGAGACATGCAGAACAAAATGTAAATCACGCTTATTAAGCCATCTATCCTTTCATTAACAGCAAAGACTAAAAATATACAAAACTGAAGACCAAAGAAAGAAAAGTGATCTATAGAATGTAAAACCAGATATAAAGGGGAAAAGTTTATGGATATCTTTGTCTCACAGTTCTATATTGTGTTCCTGGTGGACCAGAGGCTGTGCATGAGCTGGCAATGTGTTTCCAGCCAGAAATCCACCTGTGTCCTGGGCTTCATCATAAGCAGTGTGGGCAGCAGGGCAGGGAGGGGATTCTGCCCCTCTGCTCTGCTCTGGTGAGACCCCACCTGCAGTGCTGCCTCCAGCTCTGGGTCCCAGCACAGGAAGGACATGGGCCTGTTGGAGTGAGTCTAGAGGGGGCCACCGAGGTGGTCAGAGAGATGGAGCACCTCTGCTGTGAGGAAAGGTTGAGAGAATTGTTTTTATTTTTCTCTCAACTGGAAAAGAGGCTTCAGGGTGTCCTAATTGTGGCCTTCCAGTACCTGAAGGGAGCCTACAAGGAAGATGGAGAGGGACTTTTTACAAGAGTATGTAGTGACAGGACAGGGAGGATGTCTTCAAACTGAGAGAGAGTAGGTTTAGATAAGATGTGAGGAAGAAATTCTTCCCTGAGAGGGTGGTGAGGCACCAGCACATGTTGCCCAGAGAAATTGTGGATGCCCCATCCCTGCAATCCTTCAAGGTCATGTTGGATGTAGCTCTGAGCAACCTGGTCTAGTGAAAGGTGTCCCCTTCAGGGGAGTTGAAACTAAATGATCTTTCAGGTTCCTTCCAAGCCAGGCCATTCTATGATTCTATGAAAAGTGCTGTATATTTTAAGTGCTGCTCTGATTAGAATATCTGAAATTCAGAGATATCTGACTACCCTAATCCACACCACTGTCTCAGTTTTCATTAAAACTGGGTAATTTTTTACTTAGATATGATACAAATGAGCAAGGACTGTCAACAGTCAGTGAGACCTCTATGGAAGACCTAGAAATAAGCTTTTATTTATACACATAAATGAGGTTGGAGGAAAGGTAACACAAAATTTTGAGTATATTCATTTGTTCAAGTGATAAAAACATTCTCCGTAGCTCCACTTCTCAACATGGTCATGAAGAAAGTATTCAGCTGTGATTTCAGAAAAAGATAAATAAATAATGGCAAAAAAATTAAAAAGAATTGTGGGGTTTTTATCAAGACTGTTATGAAGGCATGTGAACTAAACTCCATAATTGATACCCACACTTATCTTTTAATTTCATTTCAGATCTACAACTTCAGAAGTACTTATTCATGAGGAGACATCTGCTCCTTTAATGAAATATCCTGAGCTCTTGATATCTTATAGCATATGGATACAGCAAGCAGTTTCAAAGTTTAGCCATGTTGGTTACACAGCATTTTCTTGCGTTGGTTTTACATCTGATGATTCTTCAAAGATAAGAGTGCTCAATTTGGTTTGTTTAGATGCTGTATTATAAGAGTAAACATTCTCCTATATCTTTTCTAAGTGGGATGATTCAAATTTATTTATCTTATCTGCTTTTCTTCCTGTCTTTCTAATATGTTTTTCGTTATCCTTCTGTATCTCTTACAACTCTTACTATGGTAAGGAATTCATCACATTACCGCAGATGAGAATGAACTCCTGATTTATAGTGAAATATTTTTACACACACAAATAGTGGGTTTTTTTGATAGTGGTCACCTTTCATCTGTCTTCAAACCAGATTATAATACTGCACCTACTTCCATAACTTACAAAAAAAAAATAATCAAATTGTCTTTCTGTAAAAAAAATTATAAACATTTACAAGATCCTTAAGTAGAATGGAAACCTTGCTTTTCAATGCTTTCTTGTTCAGATTTTCAAAGTAAATAATGAATGTTTTCTAATAAATAACCATTTGACCTGGCAAATATCAGGATATTATGACATTTGTCTTAAAAAGGTGTGGGCGGAAACTTGTATTATTAAGCAAAACTATGTTATGCAAGTACATAGAAACATAAAATACGATTTTTCTTTGGAGATGAATAATTTGTTTTCAGCCATTCAAAATTTACATTTTTTTTTTACCCACATTAACAGATTGTGGTATACCAATAACAATACTTATGGAGCAGTAAATCTTGTAGGGCACTAAACATTCTTTGGACAAGGAAAAGGTCACTTGAAAAGATATTTAACTTAGAATAGTGAAACAAAGAACCAACAACGCTTACATTCCATGAGAAATATACTGAAATTAAACTTCTCTAAAATACTAATGGTTTGGTTTATAACACATTTGCTTATGCCTTTTTATGACTAATTTTCTTCTGTGTACATATATTTATGATTAAATAATAAGGAATGAGGTGTGAAAAAGACATTTTGAAAGAGAAATTTTACACCAATTTTAACAGAGTTAAAATTGGAATGCATTTTTAAAATTACATAAAAATAATTTAAAATGTTTGTTTGGGAGAAGCTGCATTTGGGAGTTTTACCACACAGGGAAACTCATTCCATAGATTTGTGTGTAACAAGCTGAAAATTTGAGAAAAATCTAGCTGGGAAATTTTTTTTTTTAATATATACAAGTCTAACTTTCCTGACTCTTTTAGGTGAGCAGACTTCAACCTCCTCTGAGCCTAAGAAAGAGTAAAGAGGGCTTTCTACTGAAATACTTGTAAAATGAGGTCCTCAAAGACAGAGTTTCCAGGTGATTCGGGTCCTGTTTTCAGGTACACATTATGCCTGTTCATATATTCAGACTCTTTAAACTTGGACCATTCAACATTTTTAGTTTACTTATTCCCCAGGAGAGCTGGAAGCACAGTAAATGAGATCAGCACCCAGGCTTAAGCTCAGGTCATCCCTCTGGCAGTGTCTGTTTTAACTTAGACCCAGCAATTAACAATATTTTCAAAATTATAAGAAATGTCTCTTACAATTTCATAAGTAGGAGCCTCTGAGTTCTAGATACATTCTTTGAAAACAAAAAGAATGTTTCACAATCTCACAGTTGTCGCAGACAAAGCACGATGCTGCAGAATATTTGCATTACTGCAGAAGAAGCAAGATCAGGGAAAACGAGCTAAGAAATGCTTTTTTTTCCCCAAAAACTGTGCCAATAACACTGATGAAATCATCAGTTATGTTTTTGACAAGCAAGAGAGATCAGTGTACTGTATATATTGCTGTGCTCACTTTTACTTCATAAGAAAAAGAAAGGGTGGAGGGTTGAGAAGGATCAATATTTGTCAGAAGGAGAGTTTAAAAGGAAAATATTACATAAGGGATTAATAAAAATATTATTTTTAATATATTTTTCTTGAGGAATCTCTGTTTGTTTGTCAAATTCAGGAACTCAGCAGAACATAACAAAAACATGTAGAAAGCATTCAAAACTGGTTTAGGACTGGATTGTTCCCTTTACTCACAGAATTATAGGGGATAAAGACCTACTGAGGAGGTTTGGAAATACAGATTAGAATTACCATGATATTGTTTGCTTTGAACCCAGGGTATTTACCAAAGTAAAAATTGGGTTTTGGGAGTATTTTTATGGTAGAAAAGATCACAAAAGATGGTAAATGAGACCCGTTTGGAGAGCTGGCTCCAGTGCTGTGTTCCTCAGTATAAAAGCAAGACACATTCTGGAGTGAATCCAACACAGGGTCATGAGCATGATTAAGGCCTTGGAGCACCCAATACACAAGGTGAATCTGAGAGAATTGGGATTATTCAGTCTGGAAATGAAATTTTTTGGGGGATTTTATCAATATATAAAAATACGTGATGGAGCACAGGAAAGAAGATGAAGCCAGACTCTTCCTGGCACCACACCAAGTGAAAGGGCAAGAGAAAATGGGCACAAATGAAAATATGGGAAACATTGTTTAAAATTAAGATAAATCTCTTATTTGGGGTGGTATCTCCTAGAGGTTGTTGAGTCTCTATCCTTGGAGAAACTCAAAACCGGACTCAACACAGTACTGGTCAACCTGCTTTGGCTGACCCTGCCTGAGCAGGGGTGTTGGACTAGGGGGCTGAAGAGATGCCTTCCTGCCTCAGCCCTTCTGCAAATATGTGACTCTGTTGTATGACTCCCAAGCTGCAAGAGAGAGAATGCTCTAAATCTCTCTGCAGTATTTTCCTTTCTCTCAGCATCCTGGTTGCCCTCAAGGACCTTTCCTTCTATGGAGTGACTTCTATGGTGCCACAGATAAGCAAACAGAGAGGGTGTTAAGAGGTGTTCATGGCTTTTCATTTGCATTAATTGCCAAGTAAATCTTTACTTGAAAACATTTAAGCAAGGGAAACATGGAAGTATTTTTTCCCTTTTTTCTTCTTAATAGCTTCCTTGTTGTGAAATTTCAAGCAGTCATAAATAATGATCAGTATGAACTCTTGAGTTGCATTTTATGTGTGTGATGAATTTAAATAATAAATATTAATAAGCTCCAGGAAAACTCGTAATTATTTAAAAAAAAAAAAAGAAAGAGCAAGTAAAGAAGAAGAAATGACTCTTTGATTCAGGAAAATCAAACTATGTGTTAAAAATGTCACATAAAAGAAGTTACCCTTAACAGCTCAGGCTGTCTGTAGCTTCAGTAGTAAAATAATTTTGGGAGAGTCTTATGGAGAATTATGAGCTGGTGGAATCACTATCCATTAACTTTTTTTTGCTGTCATGAGATGGCTCTAACCAAAATAATAGTCAACCCCAATTTTAGGAGTAGGGCAATCAGTTTTATTATTGTATATGTTTATTATATATGTTACTGCACAACAAAACTCTTTTCAGGATGATTCTTTGCTAAGAGCTAATACACTCAGTTTTGGCCCTTGATGCCCACATCTCAGTCTATTTTCATGAAATCTATGTGCTATCCTTCCATTTTCTCTCATTCTTTTTTTTAATTTTTTTTAAATAGTCTTTAAATGAGTTGCTAATTGTTCTCCTGGTATTTTTCTTTAATAGTCCCTATTCTAATTCTGTTACCTTAGCCACCTTTGATACCCATAAAAATATAATTTGCCTCTTATTTATAATTGCAGTTTATGCTTCCTTTGTATTTTTATACTTCTACAGATCAAGTTTTGGCCAGACCTTCACATTAGCTGGGTACTCAAAATATTTTTTTTGCCTCAAGTTATGATCCACAGTGCTAACGTGGCTACTGAACTGAAGCATGCTCTCTTGAAAAACTTTCTGATGGCCTGAGGACGTAAGAAATATGTTCTTACTCTCTGTTACAGAAACACAGTCAGCTTGCTGAACTGACATGTATAGAAGATGGCATGGTGATGCACGTTACAGCTCCAGTTCACATGCTGGGGTAGATCTCTAAATAAGAAAACTCAAAAAGGATTCTAGAAGTCTTAATTGGCCCCAATATTGGCATTTGTCAAGGTATTTTAGTAAATATTTCAACTATATTTGCCAAAAACTTATTAACAGTACATATGACTTGAAGCCAAACTTTCTATTTCTCACATCATTTATTTATACTGTCTCAAAAATTACAAACGTGACAGACAGTTATATATGGTCCAGTGACACTGAACCTTTGCTGATTATTTATTGCCTTCTCTTGCAGCATTTCTACTCGGGAATCATTGAATCATAAAATCACAGAATGGTTTGGGTTGGAAGTGATCTTAGGGATCATCTCATTCCCACACCCCTGCCATTGACAGTGACACCACTCACTGAAGACCAGATTGCTCAGAGCTCCATCCAACCTGGACAATTCCAGGGATCGGGCAGCTACAATTTCAACCACAAATTCTCTGGGCAACGAGTTCCAAAGCCTTACGATCCTTACAGTAAAGGTTTTGTTTGGTTGGTTGGTTGGTTGTGTTTTTTTTTCCTAATATCAAATCTAAATCTACTCTCTTTCAGTTTGAAGCCATTTCCCCTTGTTCTGTCACTACTTGATGGAAATATTTTGGGTGACTGTTTAAATTGTTGTCTAAATGGGATTTGGAAATACAGATCTGGACTTTTGTTTCTACGATCAAGCACAATATCCTGTGGTGTTCAATGTGATTTCAAATGTTTTTTCTATTCTCAAACAATTTAAGATTTGCATGGCTGAGAGTGTGCCTTTTCCTATAACCCTTCCGTGAAAGTTAACAGACCAGCCATTTTCTGAGGGTTCATCAATGGTTATAAGCCTTTCGAAGGAAAAGAGTGGAAAAATGTTTAAGATTTTCCTTTTGCTTTGCCTTTATCTACCAGATTTACATTCATGTGTCACTGAGACTATAATGTAAAATAGTCATAGAACCCACAGAATATCCTGACTTGGAAGGGACCCACAAAGTGCCTCCTTTTCCCCTCAAGAGGAAGTTGCAACTGCAATGAGTTCTCCCCTCAGTGTCCTCTTCTCCAGGCTGAACAGACCAAGTGACCTCAGATGCTCCTCACACAGTTTCCACTCAAGGCCCTTCACCATCTTTGTTGCCTTTCTTTGGACACTCTCTTAGAGTTTTATATCTTTCTTATATTGTATTCCTTTTTCTCTAGGTACTGGTAATGTGCTTATTTTTTCTTTCCTATATGCTTTTTCATAAAACCAAACCAAACCAAACAACAACCCTCTCCCAGCCCCCACCAAAAATAGAGGAAAAAAAAAATAAAGAGAGAGAAGAAATCCAAGCAAATCCAAACAGATATTCTTTTTTTTCTTTTCTTTTTTTTTTTAACTTTAGTGTTGAAAATATTTTATCCATTGAAGCGAGAGGTTGTATATCTGTATTTTTATAGCTATACCACATTAAATACCAAAATGATAGAATATCAGCATTCAAAAAGAGAAAAATACTAATCTAGGGAAGAGAGTATTTTCACAAAGATAAAAAAGTAAATAGCGAGTCAAGGCCTCCGGAAAATTAAGGTTTTATATATGTTCAGAAGAGCTGTAATATTTTCACTTAAGAGACTACAATTCAAGTAAAGCAAGTATTTCACTTCCCTGTGTGTACTGCGAGTTACACAGTGAGGCCAATGACTCTTAAATGACCGAGTGTAGGTACTTAGTGTCTGAAAAGCTTTGCTGGGGGAAGAAATCCACTTCTCCTTGGAGGCTAACTGATGGAGGTGGATGTTCACATTTAGGAAGGAAGTATCCTTGAACTCCTAACCAAGGAAATGGGGTTTGCAATTGATTCTCATTGTTGTCTACCTTTTTATGAGTTTTATTCTGGAATACAGAGTACCATAGTCTAGACCTGGTTTATCAGATAGTTCCACTTAATGTATTTTTAGTCATTTCTAGCTTGAACAACAGCATTGAGATTTGTCTGAAACACCATTTCAAATCATGGAAGTCATAAATCAAGTAGGTTACAGAGGACCTCTGGGGGTCATGTAGCCTCCCCTTTTCTACTTAAAAAAGGATAATTTCAAAATTAAATCAGATTACTCAGAGCTTCATGAAGACTACAGAGGGCCTACCATTCTCATGAGTAGCAAATACAAGAGGTGTACAATGAATTTGTAGTTTATTCAATAGAGAATCAGCGACAGATGATGCACTGTTGTATTCAGGTAGAATTCAATGTGGGTATTTTTGGTCTGTGTTTGGCCCAGCTACCTGTGAGAAGCTGGGTTTTCTCATGCCAAGTTACGGGAAACAGGCTGATAAAGATGGTCTGTAGCCTTGAGAGAGAGATTTCTGCGTAAACTAAAATTAATTGGTATATAATGTAAGGGGCCGAGCCAAATACCTTTGCCTGGGTGGCCCTGGCCATGTCGCTCAGGTAAACATCATTTTTGGCCAAGTAGATAAAAGGTAGGTGGCTCATGTTTAGGGCTCACTCACTTCATGTGACAGGACAATATTGCCTATGGCTGGGATGCCTGCCGTCCCCTGTGAGCCAGCTGACCCTTGAGGATGCAGCCACTGCTAGGGAGGTCTGGGCATTCCAGGGGCTGGCGAGACAACTCCATGGGGGACACCTGGGCAATTTGGGTGTTTGAACCTGCGGGCTTATTTTCTCTCTTCTCTCTCTCTATTGGGGTTTCTTTCCTGTTTACTTGGCCAACTTTAGTAATAAAACTGCTGTTTGGGTTAAGCTTTCTGCGGTGTCTCAGTTTCAGCTTCCACATCCCTTTCAGACCCCTATTTTCCCTGGAACAGCTGTACATTAGGGGAAAGCATTTTGAATTTTTTGTTGTTTTCTTCTTACTTTGCCGCATACCGGAGGGAGGGAGAGAAAGGAGACGATCCTAGCCGATGATGGGATGAGGCTAGAACTCTTTATTCATGGGAGCATGGGACTTATATAGGGTCAGGGAGGAGCTTGGAAAGTGGGAGGAGTTTGGGGGCGGATCGTGGCAAGAGGGGAAGGGCTTACAGGGAAGGAGGGGAATAGATGGGGCATGGCCAGCCTCACATGATGACGCTGGGATTGCATCACCAGCCAGCCAATGGGAAATAGGGAATATACAGCCAATGGGAAACTGGTAACCAGGTAACCGCAACCAATCAGAATACAGCATACAAATTCAAAGGGATAAAACATGAATTTGTGAGTTCTGAGGTAATTGTCCGTTTGTGGTGTTGATAAACTGTTCATCGTGGTTGTTCTGGTAGCCTTTCAGAGAGTGTTCTCCGACATTACTTCTTTTAAACAACAGTGAATTTAGAGACATACAAAACATTGCTTGATATAAGAACATCAAAATCATTACATTAGAACAGAATTTTTTACTCTTCAGTTCTTCTACTTATGCACCAGTGGCTAACTCAATGGATGGCTCAAAAAAAAGAAGTCCCAACTATAAACAAATAGTCTGACATACATGTAATAATTTCAAAAATAATTATATATTTATTATACAAATATAATTATATATTTATTCTGTATTTATTATATATATCATATATATATTATATATGATAATTACATATATTTTTGTTTACAGGATAGATTCATTCAATTAAAAAATCTTGTTAAGTTTCCAACTTTAGCAAAGCTTTTTGCCAACTAGTTTGACAAAGTTGTGTAAGAAAGAATTCTCTTTATTCATTCTGAAATTGTGTATCACTTCATCTACAATATATAAGTGGTATCATGTTGTCACTTATACTGCATACTTTGTAATGTATATATTAAGCAGTGCAAGGACTATATACTTTCTCTTGTATGACAGTATCTGCAGGTAAATTTACCTATGAAAAATGAAAGGTATGCTTAGTGACAAAATAGATATAAACCAGAAAGCATTATGTTAAGAAATGATTACTTAATGACTAAGTTATTACTATTTAGAGGGTATCCGGGGGAGCAATAATTTGAAAAACACAACAACCAAGGACTCCAGAGTTCTGGTCAAAGAAGAAATTGCAACTTCCTGTCCTCTTGAGTGTTAGAATAGAGCTTAGTACCCCCAGTTTCAAACATCATAAGGTTAAATAATCTGTCAGAGTCTGTTTCTGCTTTCATATACTGCACCAGGACACTGGGCACTATATCTGCTGAAAAACAAAGAAAAACCAAGAAGCTCACAGGACATCATTCACATCCACAGTCATATCCACAAAGAAGAATTCTTGAGATATAAACATATTTTGACAGTAGGTTCAACTGGATCAAACTTGACATATTTGGCGTAATGGTATATTATTATGTCTGTTTCTATTTATTTTTTCTCATAATTTTAAGACTTAAACTTGATTTTGTCCTCATCTGTAAGTTTCTAATTCTTGCTGTCATTCTAAAACTATTTTATTTGTGTCTCACATAAGGATAGATTTTTTTTTTTTAATGATAAGTTGCTGGTAACTTTAAGAATGAGTTCTCCAGTGATATGAATATCTACCATTACAGAATTTTTTTTTCAATTATAAAACAAGAGATTTTTTTTAATGCAACTAAGTCTTAGCCAGAGTATTTTTAAATTATTTAAATGACAAAAACAGTTTTTATAGCTGACAAATTATAAGGGTAAAAATAAACATATTTGCATATGTTTTACATTGGTTTAACTTTGTCAAAAAATTACCTAAGAATGATGTTTGACTCTAACATATATGAAACTGAAATAAGTATAGTTCATTTAAATTAACAATATACATTACAGACCTCACACCTGTAAAGAAATTATAACACATACACACATTGGCCAACAAGATTTGCATTGGCCTGTGGAAAAGTTGAAGTCAACCCTACAGGACTTCAGTGCTTATGTATCACTTGGCAAATGTCCTGTTACCCTACTGAAATTTGTGCAAATGGGTGCTTACTTAAGTTCCCAGAATATTAATTATTATAAAGTGAAAAAATTGAAAGTTTGGATAAAAAGAATTATGTAATGAATAGGTTTGGGAGAATTCTTTTTGTGTGTGATGGGCTGTAATTTGTACCTGACTATCTTTATACTGAGGAATACTCTAATAAAAGTGTTTTTTTCTTGTTTGAACTTCGAGCCTAGAGACTGTGGTTAAATTTACAAGGATAGTTTTATTCTCTGAAATGAAAGAAACAAGAGGAAAACATAAAATAGTCCATTAAAACCAAATTCTTCTGTTTGTGCCTGGCTTGTTCATCAGGAACGGCATGCCCTGTAATTGAAGTTAACTACCCATACCAGCACATATGTGAGTAACTCAACTGCTCTGCTATATTCCCCTAATCCAAGAGAGTAATGAAACATAAAGCAATAAATTCAATCAAATCCCAGATTACTGGGTTTTGAAGGAGAAGGAGAAAAAGAAACTGCTGCAAGATGTTTGGCCTTAAACGCCTGAATCAGAGAAGTGGACCTGTGACTCCAGGGTCATGTCCAGAAAGCTTCCCTGGTCATTCAGTCCAATGTTGTTTTCCACCACAGATAATATTCACAGCCTGTTTTAAGGACACTCTTCAATTATTGGTTATAGGAATGATCTGTTGAATTCCCTGTACTATGTGCTGAATGTTTATTTCTTTGAATTATCTTAGGCTTTAACACACAAACAAAGCAGGTGGTTGCCAAAGGCATGAAAATATTAAAAGCTGCAAAGTGTTCACTGACTGAAAGAGAAACTGCACTCCATGAAGAACACATTTTCTTTAATTTCCTCTTGGCAGTAAAAATCTGAATTGAAGTTGGTTTGAGAAAAAGTGGATAGAGTAGTGAGGGGGAGAAAAGACAAGACATGTTTGGATACTCTTGAGTATTTATCTGTTACAGGACAGAATGATTAATTTTGAGTACATATTGTTATAGAAATGCTTTCTCCATACTGCTCTTCTAATTCTCAAAGGTAAGAATACAAATCAAGATTTTTTGCTAAGACTGGTGTACCCTCACTAAAAGAGAAAGGGATTTTCAATAATAGTCAGTTTTGATCAAAGGTGCCTGTAGAAAAGTGTGTGTGGGGGGGTGTTGCCCTGGTATTTTTTGTGTTGTTTTTTTGTTTGTTTCTAATCAGGAAAGATAACCATAACAGGAGAGACACTGGTACAAACCAACTGGAAGAGAAGTAAAGAGTCATCCTCAAAGAGGCACAGTGCAAAAAAAACATTCATAATTCAAAAGTTAGAGCTCTTTGGGAAAAGCTTGTCAAGATCAGTGGCCTTGGGGAACGCCTGCCCTGGTCTGGCAAAGAATTTGATGGCATGGGATTCTTGCTTACGAGACAAACTCAGGCACAATAAGAAAGAACAATAAGAGAACTTGAACTATCTTCTGCAGCAAAGGTCACAATCAGATCTGTTCTTACTGTATAAAGTCTATACTCACATTAAAACAGCTGTGGATTACAGACCTTCCCTGGGTTTTGATCTGTTATGTTGTCTTTAAGAAATTTGTTAATACATTTAGTGGACAAGAAAAAAACTCCAGCATCTGGAAAAAGTATTGACTCTTTCAGAAAGGACATGATTAAACATTAATAAGTTCTTTTATCATTTATAGCTTATATTTCTTTTTCTGTTCCATAGGATATTGTATTTTTATTCTGGTTTTATAGCAGACACTTGTTATTACAATTTATCTTTCAAGCTTAGGGGAATACTGCAAGCTAATATAGATGCGAATATGAGGACTAAGCCTTGCAACTTCTGTTTCTTCCCTTCTTTTTGCAGAGTTCACAATAAAGTTTTAATGTATTTGCACATGTTTAAGCCTGCACTACATAAGTATACACCAGTAACAGGTATTATTTCTGTGAAATTCACATCCTCTGTATGCATTGACAGCTGAGGAGCTACACTGGGGCTAGCATAACCGCACATTGAGGACCCCAGTCCCTTTTATTTCAGCTGGATCCATCTATTCAATTAGTAGTTAGAGAAGACTATTCAGTCAGATACACCACTAAAATTAGCTACATCTCCACAACAGCATTTACTTCATCTCTTGTCATCTTTTCAGAAGGTCTTTGTCTGGAAGTGAAAGAACTGAGTTACATTTTGCTGTTCTGATTCATCCTGAGGTAGAGTTGTACTTACGTGGGTTTTGATTATACTCTTAATGGAGGAAAGTGAAAGTCTCTTCCATAAGGGTAATAAAATCAAGCCTCTATGATATTTGCTAATCAGAAACACATTGGCTCAGGGGTTGTTAGTCTGTTTGGTGTTTTATGTCATGATATGGCACAGTGAAGTTGTGAGAACTCACACAAACAACAACATAGATTGTTTTTCTTTTCTTTCCCTCATCTTGCTTCTCCAAAGGAAACATTCTCATAAAACAATTTTGAGAGAGCAATATTTGTTGCCAAAAATGAAAGGCACTTTTCTCAGACAAATAAAAAAAATAAACTATATTACTCAGAAGACCAGTTCATATTTGCACAATGCAGTACTTCGTGTTTGTTCTCTGCACTATTTCTGATGCGAAGGCAGACATTGACTACATTAAGAGTGTGGAAGTGTGGCTCCCCAAAGACGTCATAGAATTGGCAGAAAATAGAATCACATTTCATAATTGGGTAGAACTGGCATTTGTGAAAGCATGCAGAGATTGGGAGGATCTGGGGAAGAAAAGTATATGTTGGGTAAAATCTCCATTGCTCAATAAGTGACAATAAAGAGAGCAGGAAAGTGATGAAAATTTGTTCTAGATACCAAAGGGGCAATTTGCAATAAGGCACCATTGGGCAGCAAAGTCAGGTTACTGCTGCACTTGCACTGTTTCATTTAAGGCTGGTCTTCCACTTGCTCAGGTGGTTCTGCTAAAGCAATTCCTACAAAAAGCCACTCAAAACACATATTGCAAGAATTTAAAGGTCTCTCCATTACCATCTCCACCCCATCCCCTTTGGGCCAGACCATAGGGTTTGCAATGAACTCCTCCCTTTGTGCCTGCTTCAGCTTGGACTTATGCATAAACTGCAGTCCCTTAGAGGGCTAGGTGCTCCAAGTGGAGCCTTATCTGTGAACCACATTGTCTACAGAGGTATAGGTGCAGCAGCACAGCTTATCCACAAGCACTCACTTGGGGGTGCACCTGTTTCAGACTGGTTATGATGCATTCATATATATATATATATATATATATATATATATAAACTAATATAAATATGTATATCAACAGGGCCTTCCCAATGGCTACAGTCCCTTCAAGGGTGTACCTCTTCTGTCATGGACTTATCCACAGCCACACACTTTGAGATGCTCCACCATGATCTCATGCACAGCCAAGGGTGCTCTGAGCTGTACCTTCTTCAGGGTGAACTAATCCTTGGTCCACAGTCCTTTCAGGGTTGTAGCTGCTGTCACACAGACACTGCTTTAGTGTGTTCTTATTCACAGCCACAGATGCTTCAGGGTGTCCTGCTCATGCACAAGTCACAGTGCTCTTGACTCAGGTTCACACTGGAGTTCCAGCCTGCCCAGTGCAGCAGCACAGAAACAGCAGCAATGCCCTGGCCATCTGCCAGCCCAGTTGCACAGACGCTGTTCCTACCAAAATGTTCCCAGGGAGAGCAGAGCAAGATGATAAGCAGTAGAGCACTACAGCAAGCAGCAAAGTCAGAGCACAGCCACTAATGAGCACTAGACTGTGATATACACTAAGGCAAAAAAGCCCCATGGCAAGCACAGAAGCCTGTCAATTAAAAGCTAAATAGCAATGACAGTTGTATATTCGATCTGGCACATTCCAATCAAACCTTGTTATCTCAAAATCTTTGAGCTCCATGTTGTGTGACAAAACATACTGTCTTGGTTTAACCCCAGCCAGCAACGGAGCCTCACACAGTCACCAGTACACATTTCCCTTGGGATGGGGGGTGAATCAGAAGAGAAAAGATGAGAAAACTTGTGGGTTGAGATGAAGACATCTNTTTCATTTAAGGCTGGTCTTCCACTTGCTCAGGTGGTTCTGCTAAAGCAATTCCTACAAAAAGCCACTCAAAACACATATTGCAAGAATTTAAAGGTCTCTCCATTACCATCTCCACCCCATCCCCTTTGGGCCAGACCATAGGGTTTGCAATGAACTCCTCCCTTTGTGCCTGCTTCAGCTTGGACTTATGCATAAACTGCAGTCCCTTAGAGGGCTAGGTGCTCCAAGTGGAGCCTTATCTGTGAACCACATTGTCTACAGAGGTATAGGTGCAGCAGCACAGCTTATCCACAAGCACTCACTTGGGGGTGCACCTGTTTCAGACTGGTTATGATGCATTCATATATATATATATATATATATATATATAAACTAATATAAATATGTATATCAACAGGGCCTTCCCAATGGCTACAGTCCCTTCAAGGGTGTACCTCTTCTGTCATGGACTTATCCACAGCCACACACTTTGAGATGCTCCACCATGATCTCATGCACAGCCAAGGGTGCTCTGAGCTGTACCTTCTTCAGGGTGAACTAATCCTTGGTCCACAGTCCTTTCAGGGTTGTAGCTGCTGTCACACAGACACTGCTTTAGTGTGTTCTTATTCACAGCCACAGATGCTTCAGGGTGTCCTGCTCATGCACAAGTCACAGTGCTCTTGACTCAGGTTCACACTGGAGTTCCAGCCTGCCCAGTGCAGCAGCACAGAAACAGCAGCAATGCCCTGGCCATCTGCCAGCCCAGTTGCACAGACGCTGTTCCTACCAAAATGTTCCCAGGGAGAGCAGAGCAAGATGATAAGCAGTAGAGCACTACAGCAAGCAGCAAAGTCAGAGCACAGCCACTAATGAGCACTAGACTGTGATATACACTAAGGCAAAAAAGCCCCATGGCAAGCACAGAAGCCTGTCAATTAAAAGCTAAATGAAGACAACAGTTGTATATTCGATCTGGCACATTCCAATCAAACCTTGTTATCTCAAAATCTTTGAGCTCCATGTTGTGTGACAAAACATACTGTCTTGGTTTAACCCCAGCCAGCAACGGAGCCTCACACAGTCACCAGTACACATTTCCCTTGGGATGGGGGGTGAATCAGAAGAGAAAAGATGAGAAAACTTGTGGGTTGAGATGAAGACATCTTAATAAGGAAAGCAAAAGTTGTGCATGCACAAGCAAAGCAAAACCAGGAATACATTCACCACTTCCTATGGGCAGGCAAGTGTTCAGACACCCCCAGGGCTCCATCATGCTAAATGGTGACTTGGGAAGACAAAATGACATTGCTCCAAATATCCCCATCTTTCTCCATCTTCCCCCCACTTTATATGTTGGGCATGACACCATATAGTCTGGGATATCCCACCTGTCATTGGGATCAGCTGTCCTGGCTGCGTCCCCTCTCCAGCTCCTAGTGTGCCCCCAGCCTTGACACTGGGTGAACGCTACTAAACAATAGCTAAAACATGCCTGTCAGCAGTTCTGAGCACAAATCCAAATCAGTCCCATACAAGGTAATTTGGAAAAAAATAACTCTATCCTCATCAAAACCGTTATAGATGCACAGCATAAGAAGCACAAAATCACCTTAAACAATACTGAACATAACAACTTAAAAAAAAACAACCAAGCAAAAACAACCCAAACAAACAAAGGAACAGTTGAAGGCAAGACCTATACATTACTACAAGGCTAAAACACACATGTTAGTGTAAGGCTATCAACCTGTCAACTGAATTAATGTCTTAGTAAGGTGGTCTCTACTCAGAAACTTTTGTATTAGAGGCATCATCAAAACAAGCAGTTTACGGGGTAATTATTTGAATGCCAGCCTGCGGGTGCTGCATATGGCCACTTTACATCCTTGAAATGTAATTGCCATGACAAAACTAAAAATTTAAATGTAACACATACATGCACAGAAAGTAATGCAGTATCAATTATTATTTCTAGATTATGAGTTTTTAATTAGTGAAAAAATATAGAAAAACAACACATACCCAGAACAGCACCTTGTACTAGATGTGCTGTTCTGCTGGATATGAGAAAGGTCACAATATAAGTAGCTTGAAAGAACGTTTAATAGTGTTCTCCTTCTCTTCTGATAGGTTTCCAAGGTTCAATGGCAAGGCATACATTAGTCGCAGGGACTGCTATCAGTGAATGAAGAGCAAATAATAACTACAGTCAAACCTTATTTGTTAGAGAAGCCTATTGTGATAAACACATTGGTAAAAAAAAAAGAACTAAACCTGAAAAAAACCCTCGGGAGCAAAATTATACTTCTTACAGCTTCTTACAGAATTTATCTCCAAGAATTCAGTTGTCTTGCTCCAGTGCCTTAGTTTCCTTCTACTATTATGGAAATAACTGGCATTACTTAGAACATATTGAGAGCTGTTGTAGAAAAAGTTAATTGAAACTCAGCTAGCAGCTCAAAGATTAGTAATAGCTAGACTAGACAAAGTTAGCAGCTTAAACATCAATAGCTGGTGTAGTTGCAGCCTGTAGACTGTGGTATATGAACTGTAACAACAGGATTACAACATGCTGAATGGCTGACTACAGAAAGTGACCTGAGAGAATGCATAAGAAATGACCATTTAGCAACTTCTTAGTAATCAAATAGCAAACATATCAATTTAATAAAAAACAAGGAGACCTTAGACCTCAATAGTACTACTGGTCTAAACAATCACATTTGTGGTGAGGAACTCAGGTTGTGAGGATATAATTACCCAGGAATTTTTTTGCATGAGGACCTTCTCAGGCACAATTAATAAAAAGTTGTCTTAGTTCAAGAGAGAACTAAGATATTATGCTGGCCAAGAAATAATCTCTCTCCTTTAAATTTAGGAAAACAGAACTTTAATTAGGAAATATATATATATATATACATATATATATATATAAGAAAGGGATGACAGTTCTTAACCACNAGGTAACCGGGGCGTCTTCTTACCTCTTCTCCTTATAGGAAACAGTAATAGCAGTTCTGCTCACTCTCTGATGAAACACAGTCGAATTGGGAAAGGGAGAAAAAAAGAACACAAAATCCAGTATCCAGTGATGCTGGGATTTCAGTGTCTCCCTTCCCCTCTTCTTGCTCCGACGACAGCCTGAGCTCTCTGACCTGCGCAGAAAGCCAGAGAAAAAACCAACCCCCTCTCTCCCCTGCTAGGGGAAAAGATCCCAACAAAGGACCTAGCCAGAGGCGTTAGTGTCTGCATATGTATGTCTTTTGTCTCCTTTATTAGCCATCAGCACCACCCCAGGGCGTAGGTTCCGAACCTCTTTGGAAGGAATTCCAGATTCAGTTTGAAAACTCTGACAAAAGTACATCCATAAAGGAATCTGTCTTTTGGCTTATGCAGAAACCTGGAGTCAAACCATGTTACAGTGGCTGGCATGTGCAATTTCCATAACAGAGCTTAACTCATTAGTTATTATAAAGCATATAGGTCTTCACATAAAAGGTGTTACTGAAGTGCAAGGGTACCATTTTAGCTTAAAAAGAATAAAGCGTGGAACATAAAACACAAAACACTTCAAGCACAAAAAAAGGATGCGGAGTTTATAGAATGTGGCCAAAAGAATGAAAAAAAAAAAAAAAAGGAAATGTGAAGCCAAGAATGAAATAATATTACTGCAGCAACATTAAGGAGAAAGGGAGTCTTTTGCAATGAGTCCCTACTTTAAGAGACAGTAGGGATAATTTATTGGTACAGGTGACTGTCACCATGGACTATTTATATGAACTGTTACTTCAGCATTCTCAAAGGAGGCAAAAAAGACTGAAGAGAAAACTAACACCAGGGAATCACTTACACCACATCAGAGCATGAACAAAAACCTGAAGGAGCATAGCATTACATGATGAAAAGAACAGAACAATTGGAAAAAGGAAACACGTCTTAAAACCAACAGGACTTAATATAAAATAGGGGAAAATCAATATATAAGATGGTGTGAACCTTTGTCATCAGAAGTAATCATTAAAAGAACCTCAAGCAGCACACATCCAAGTCTGGAGTTACAGAGAGAAAACAAGATAATGCTGAGTAAAGATAAAGCAGAGAAGAATGAAAAGGAACATTGTTTAAGGCTTATCAGGATGGTTTCACAAAAGATCTTGGTGACAAACATAACAGTTCTGTATGAGAAAGTAATACACAGGATTTGTCAGAGGAATTTTGATCAGAATGTACAGCCTTAACAGAAAACGTTATAAAATCTCTTATTATATGACCACCCAAAGATGACTTTTAGCAAGGTCATCTGGTACTGCTGGAGATATAAGCAGTTTATGGGGATAAAGGGGCTATCTTGAGGAGTAAAGACAAATAGCATAAGTGAGAAGGAACAGGAAAAATGGATGTATGTGACAAGAGTGATACTGCAAACATCAGTATTAGGTCTTGATCTTTTCACTATGCTTGGCAAGAGAAGGATGTTCTATTCAGTCACAAAATATTAAAAGGAAGCAAAAATGAATAGTGGCGGAAGACAGGAATTAAAAAAGCTTGCAAAGCAATTATACTTAAAATAGCCTGAGTAGTAAAACTATTTAAATGCAGTTAAAATGCACTTTTTTTAATCCCAGAGATAGTCAGGAAATGTTATTAAAATATAGTTCACCAACAAACATAGAGAAACAAGCATAAAAATAAAATTTTAAATCCGAATTTTTAGTTTAAAAAAAAGCACCTTCCTGGAGGTTTACCGTGGTTTGAGTATCACATGTTTTCTAGTAGTGAGTGAGAACAAATTAATTTCATGCATGATCAAAAGATTAAATCAGAATATGGAAATAGTAAAATAGTTGTGTAAATATAATTTATTTCCAGACAGAAGTTATTTAATGGGAAATTAATGGGCAAGTAATGTAACTTTTATAACAAAGACTTTATTGAGGTCCAAAATATTGTGGACATTTTGCTAATTCAAGACAGTAAATTAACAATTACTGCAACTTTCTGGTATCTTGCAAAAGTAGAAAGTAATCATTCTCTTGATTTGTGATAATGAATGATTATGACAGAACTATACTTAGTTTTATAGGTGGAATGAAAAAATTAAGAGGCGGAGAATCTATTAATTTAGAACAATTTTCCTCTTACCTGCAATAAATTGATTTTGTAGATTTTTCCCTAATTTGATTATTTGTATTTTGCAAATATTAAATGGTTGTGAAAGCATACTGCCTGCATGTCATAAGGTTCAACGACAGTCATATGAAAGGGGAATAGTAAGCAGACTTTTTAAGTTTTTTTGGTCTTTCTCCATTAACTATTTTTGGAATGAGACATAATTTTGGCAAGTTCAAACCATTTTGTAGGGGAATTATTTTATTCCAGAAACATTTGAAAATTGGACATATATGCAATTCTGTGGTGCACTCTGGCGTTAGTCCTCATTTTGTTTGCTTTAGTTTTCGTTTTGCTGCTACCTCTTTCTGCTACTACTTTTGAAATATTTCTAATAAAATGTGTTAGTGGAGAACTATAATGAAAATAGCAAGAAGTAGTTGTGAAGACACATTGTTGAAACCTTGTGAAATTATGGCTGAGACTTAGAATTCAAGATAGCTTGAACTAGTATGAAGTAAAGTACTGATTTTTTGGTTTTAAGTAAAAGCCTTAACACCCGATTTAGCTTTTTACACCACATCCAAACAAAACATGCATTTCTTTAAAGTCCTTTTTATTGCTAGCAAAGGTAGCCAAAAGAAACAGCAGTTTGTGGTGCAGGGTACACTGGAGGGGCATGGAAATGAGGATGAAGCTCTGCACAACGCAGTGCCCCCATGTTCCTGCATACAGCAGTGGTTGTGAGTCCCTGTGGGGCACAGCCCTAGCACCCTGTACACTAGCTACACAGTGTGTTGGGGGACTCAGGTCAACACAGCTGTGAGAGAGGCTGCATCTCTGCAGATTTGGGACTGTGGGAACATCAAGGACAGAGTAATGTACTTCACTAATAAGAAAGAAGCAGCATATTCAGTTAGTCTAAGACTGAGTCAATGGTATATGTCTAAAGGACAATATGTACACAGTCAAGCCTTTATTTCACAATTCACTTACTGAGCATCTGATTTAATAAGGAATCTCTAAACCTTGAGGAGTAACCTTGAGAAGCATCTCTACTCAAGTCTGGATCCAGGCATGCAGGAGAGTGCCACATGTCCTGCAGTGTACACTGTTTATGGAGTAGGGTAATTGACACATGGTCATACTTGCATAACAACTATAGAGGTTGGTGTATTCCAAACCTGACATAAGTTGGACCTTGACCAGTGCCATTGCTTCAACTTACCCTTGGCTATTGTGTTGTTATCTGTCTTTCCCAAATCCACTCTGAGTGACCAAACAAATCTATTACAACTGTTGCTAGTGGTCATCAGGAAATGAATGATGGGGCCAGAAGCACAGACAATCTCAAAGAGAACATCACGCTCTTCCTAAGCCTGGGGTAGATGTGTCCCTTCTTCCAAAAGTTGATTACTGGCAGGGGGTCTTTTTCCCTAGGTGGAGGTGCTACAAGAGGAGGGCAGCCTGCACAGCAAAGAGGAGATGGACCTGATGTCCATCTTCATTGAGTACATGCAAGTGGGAGATGAGACTCAAGGCCAGTATACCCACAGAGTGGAGTACACTTGTGCTCATGAGATTGGGAGATGGAGATCCCCTGACTGCAGGAGCAGAAAGGCTTAGCACCAGGACAGCTCCAGTGCTCCCTGGGTTACAGATGAGGGACTAGGAACTGCATCTAGCAGATTGCCTGAGGCTGCAGCCCCAGAGAATGCGCTGAGGGATTGTGATAGCACTCCTGGAAGGCACAGAGGCCCCTCATCTGCTAAGCAAACTGCTCACCATGGGGCTTTTCTGCTTTTCTTAGAGCTGGGATGTCATGGAGAGGCCACTGCTCAGAAGAACTTTAAGATAGAAATTATGGGGGTGGGAGATGAGCACCCATGTTCAAGTGGGTAAGCAAGAGAAATGATCTCATATGGAAAACAGATTCTAAACCCAACACATCAGTGTTGAAATGGACCCAGTCCAAGCATATACACATAAGCCAGTGCTGAGGGGACAACATGATGCAGGAAGCTTTTATGCCTGTTCTTGAAATTGATGCAAATGAGTAGATCTCTGAAGTGACTGTACACTCATGGACGCAGAGTGAAGTACAAACTGAAGGAATTAGAGATGTATATGCAGGTGAAGGTCTATCACCTGATTGTCATGACAGCAATATGGTAGGCTGGTTTATACAAATGGAGTGCTGCCATGGATAGATTCAGGCCCTTAGAGAAGTATGGGCTGGAAGGTGAGGAGGGGAAGTTGCCTCTTATGTGGTGATTAGCCAGTTGAGAGCTAATGGGTCAGGATTCAGGGCAGGCCAACATGAGTGGCACTGCCATGGATATTGCTAAAGACTTCCTGTTCAGGAAGAAGTAGTTGAGGCCTGGAAGAAACTGGATGTTCACAGGCCCTGGCCCTTTTGTGGATTTTGAACTATCCTGGTGTCTGCTGATGGGCAACACAGCAGAGCTTGAGCAGTCCAGCAGGTTTCTGGAGCGTGTTGATACCTTGAATGGGTTTCTGGCGTTCACTGATGCCTTGAGTTTCCTGACACAGGTGAATAAGAAATGCAAAAAATACAAGAAAGGCTTCTCCAGGTACATCAGCAAAAAAAGGAAGTTTAGGGATAAAGTGTGCCCAGCGTTGAATGGAACATGCCTCGTGGTAACAAAGGACAAGGAGAAGGCGGAGGTGCTCAGTAGCTTCTCCAGCAACTCTAGGCTCTGAGATTTGTGTGAAAACCTGGAACAAGGACAACTTAACTGCCTGTGAAGGAAGAACATTTGAACAAACTGAACACACCCAAGCCTTCCAAACCTACTGGTATGCACTCACAAGTGCTGGGGGAACTACCCAATGACTCTGTGAGGTCATTCTCAGTTACCTGTGAAAGACCATGGTAATCCAGGGGAGCTGCTGAAGACTGGAAGAAAGCAAATATCACCTTCACCATCAAGAAAGGCAGGGCCAGGGAAATGCAGGGTGGTGAACCTCTCCTCAGTTCCCAGGAAGGTGGCATAGTAAATAATCCTGGTAACCATTTGCAAACACACCAAGGACGAGAAGGTGACTGGGAGTACTCAGCATGGATTTATGAAGGGAAAGTCATGCATGCCAAACCTGATAGGTTTCTATAATGAGATGACTGGTTTGGTGGATGAGGGGAGAGAAGAGAATGTTATTTATCTTCACCTTAGTAAGGCTTTTGTTATTGTCTTCCATAATATCCGTGTAGGTAAGCTGATGAAGCTTGAGCAAGAGAAGTGGACAACAAGGTGGATTGAAAATTGGCCTTGATGAGCAGCACAAAGTCAGGCTGGAAGTGATCCCTCGTGATGTATCTCATAGGTTAACACTGGAATCAATCCTGTTTAACACTGTTATTAACCCAGATGATGGGAAAGAGTGTATCCTCAGCAAGTTTTCAAGTCTTTCCCTCAAACTGGGAGGAGTAGTGGATACAAAACCAGATTGTGCTAAAATTCAGAGGGTCCTTGACAGGCTGGACAAATGGTCTAATGGAAGCCTTGTGATATTCAACAGGGGGAAGTACAGTGTGGTGCACCTGGAGAGGAAGAAACGGTACAGAGTTTTAGCTCTCTGACTGGAAATTTTGAAATCCATTTAAAATTAAGAGAAACTTTTATTGTGAGGGTGGTCCAACACTGTAGCAGGGTGCCCAGAAAACTTCTTGACTCTACATCTCTAGGTATTCGCAACCTGCCTGGACAGGATCACAAGGAACGTGCTCTCTCTGACCCTACTTCTAACATGGGGTTGAAGTATATGATACTTTCTCGCCTCAGTCATCCTGTGATTCTGTATTTTAAATGTTCAATACTAATAATCACTGTGAATTCACTTTAAACATATTCTCATAAAACCTTTGAAGCTTTAAAAAAGTCAGATGTATGATATTCAATATCAAGAAGTGTGTTACTCTACACAAAGTTAGAGTGAATATAATTTTGCTTAAAATCATAGTGTGAAATAAAATTATAAATTAATTTTTGAGCATAAAACATATTAAATTTAAAGGATCTAGAAATATTTAATGAATATATAATTATATTTATATAAAACCCTATCTTTTTAGATAGTAGTAAAGTGATAAATCACCTTTAATCAATATAAGTGTCAAGAAAATATGAACAATAAATAAGAAATCAAACTAAAATATAAAGTTATAAACTAATATCCAGAATACAGTCAACTTTGGGAAACTGACTTTCCTACAAGCCATCTGGATTTCAATTTTCATCACATTTAAACCTATATTAAAGCTGCCTTGAAGGTAGTGTACATTGTAAAGAAAATAGTATAGGCTTCTTAAAGCACCCCATTTATTCTCGTTCTCTTTCCACATGGAGAAGACTGTGGACTACGGGCAGATATAAGCAGATATTTTTTTTTTCTAAGGGGCTAAAGACATGAATTTTCTGAGTTATAAAGTCAATCTAAGTCCATCTCAAATACAGTTAATTTATAATTCTTTCTCTAGGAAGGAACTTTGCTTTCTACCTAGTTGTAATTCTCACAAAATAATGCGCTCAGCTCTCTAGATTATGATACACTGCACTAGATTTTGAAATACTGTGCTGACATCTAAAAGGCATTTTTTCTCTAAGACATCCATACCAGCAAAACCCTAACAACATTCAGAAACAAAACAAAAAGTATCCTTTTCAAACCTGAGATTTTCATGTAAATTTTGGTCTGATTTTAAGAATTGCTGGTAAAATATTTGAACAAAGCATATAGGAATAGATTTTACTTATGTAGTTGGTTAATTTTCTATTATCAGTAGACTGTTTAATTTGTCAGAGAGTATATAAGCAGTTTGAGAAGGGAATGTTTACAGGTTTAATTAGTTTAAAATGATATAATTATCCACATTATCTCAGTTAACAGAATCACAGAAATTACTGATCAAGAAAGCCTATTAAATTATTTTGCCAGTTGCTCGCAACACTTTATTTTTAATGGAGTTTAAAACACATAATAAAAGGTGAACACGTTTCAACATCACAGGAAACTAATGAGTAGAGTTTCACAATCCTACATCTGCAGAAGCCTTTCAGATGTAAGGCCCTGACTTTGCAAATGTTACGCATTGAGTCAGTTTTTATGTACCCAGTCATTCACTAAGATCAGCTGATGACAATCTGTGCCCATTGGATTTAATGCTGAGTATAGTACATAAGAAACACTCTTCCCAGCTTTTATGGGCAGTTTAAACACTAAAAGTTCAAAGTCAAAATGAATCTTTGCTACAGTAAATGACAATATATTCATGATCTGAGTAAGGACAGTGCACTGCCATGAGAGAAAGAATTAAGAAAAGTAAAGAAATAAGGGAGGAATAACTCGAATTTTGTAATGAAATTTCAGTACGTAAATGGTAGAGATGATGCGCATCTAAGGAGGTGAGGAACACTTTTATCTTAGCTGAATATAGAATTAAAATAGCTACCAGATGCTTCAGCTGCTGTGCATGAGGTAACCTCATACTGGGAAATCATCACAATTCTATAGGAGTTGACTGGATGCTCAGGGATCGTAGCTCAGTCTGGAGAGAGGTGGTGGGTGTAAGCCTTAAGTTGTGACTCTTGATCAACCTTCTAGTGGCAGCATAATGTTCATAGTGTGAAGTGGCAGTCCAAAGATAGCTCATTCCAAACACAGCTCAGGTTCAAACATGGGATATGGTTCTCAAGGCTGGCTAAGAAAATTTGAGCTTCTCTCTACGGTTGCACCATCAACTGTTAGACATAAATACAGCACTAGACCCAGGAAAATCAGTAAAAGTGACTCTTCTGCAATAGGGAAAATACTGTAGTATCAAATTCTGTTTCTTAAAACTTTAGTTAGGAAACAGATTTCAAAGATAAGGAAGGTCTGAAAGTATTTGGGAATTAAGATGGTCTTTGCTTATTACTGTTTAAACTCATGTACCTTGCACTGAATCATTTCCTACTCCTTGTAGAAGAGATCATGTGATCTTTCTCAATAGGTTTTCTAGAAAATAGAGTTGAACAGATTTCCTAAGTGTTTAGAATGTGAATCTGATTCTCTACATCTTTCTTTTGAATATGCAATTGAAAAATATCTCAGTAATATTAGTCTAGGCAAGATAGAAAAATAAACAATCCTGAGTTTTTTCCCAAATATTCTATTCTTTCCTTCAGTAGTGAAGACGAGAAAGTAAGCTGCTATCTTTCCAAAAAGTAAAATAGAGAAGACCTTTGCAGTGAAAGTTAATTCAAACATTTTGGGGTATGCTGCTTGGGGAAGGATTGTGTGTGGTAGCTGGTGACACCACTGACAGTTCAACCTTCTAAAAATAATTTCCATCAATTTTGCTATCAAACAATGGAGCTGAAGGAGCTATCTTCTTTGAGCCTTATCTGGGTTTAGGCTTCAAAGACTTTGGAATGATGTGCTTAAATACATATCATCATCTGGAAATTACAGAATTATTTAGTTGGAAAAGATCCCTGAGATCCTCGAGTCCAACTTCTGACCGAATACCACCTCGTGAACTAAACTATAGCACTGAGTGCCACGTCCAGTCATTTCTGGAACACTTCCAGGGATTGTGGTTCCATCATCTCCCTGAGCAGTCCATTCCAATGCTTAGCAACTCTTTCAGTGAAGAAACTCCTTCTGATGTCCCACCTGAACCTTCCCTGGTGCAGCTTGAGTCTGTATCTTCTCATCCTGTCACTTGTTACCTGGGAGAAGAGCCTGAACTTCACCTGGCTACACCCTCATTTCAGGTAGTTGTAGAAAGGAAGAAGGTCTCTCCTGAGCCCCCTTTTCTCAGGCAGAACACCCCCAGCTCCCTCAGCCACTCCTCCTATGACTTGTGTTCCAGACCCTTCCCCAGCTTTGTTGCTGGACATCCTCCAGCCCCTCAATGTCTTCCTTGCAGTGAGGAGCCCAGAACGGGACACAGGATTTGAGGTGCAGCCTCACCAGTGCCCAGCACAGGGGGACAATCTCTGCCCTGGTCCTGCTGGCCACAAACATTGCTCCTACTGATCAAGCAAGTGCTGTATAACATTGCAATGTTTCTTTGTTTCACTGATTCTTTCTTGCCAGCTGTTCCTAGAGCATCTGTTATGTGATGCTGAGACACAGTTAAGCACTCATCACATACAGTGACACCAGAGCACAAACCTCCATTTTACCATCTGTTAAAATGAATTGCTGAATCCACCCAGCACATCAATGGAGGCCCTGTGTTAACCAAGGGAAATAAAATGCTTGTAAATTAGTTCACTATTAGTATGCACATAACATGAAGGACCCACATCTATAGATATTATATGTCTCGCCAGTATTTTTCATAAACAGGAATGTAATAAGGTAATCTTATGTTATAATGGAGATATGAATATAACCTATCAATTCCAGATGAAAATATATGACATAGAGCTAGCTACATAACTTTACCTCAGTAGTGGAGTGGAAGAAGCTGCTATTCAATCCCCCATTCTAGCCAAGAAATTGAAAGTATATGGTATGTGCTACTGTACAGACAGCTCTTAAAACATCTTACAAGAATCAACACTCAATAAAAAGATGAAAAAATCAGAAAAAAACAAACATCCCCCCAAAAAAACCAAAAGAACAAAAAACCACCAAAAACCCAAACAAAAAAAATCACCAAACAAACACCAAAACACTGATAACTTGGAAAAAGAAGATTTAAAATAGTAAGAAGAATGTGTTTTTTGTGCAGTGTAGAACATTAAGTGTCTTTTAGAATAGATCACACTGTTCAAGAACATGAAAAAGAGAACTCTAGTATTTGTTTAAAGTTAAGATTTTGAAATAGAATAAAAGCAAAGAAAGGAAATGAAATGTTAATACACTGACTCTCCCCTTTACCTATGTAAACAAATATTTATGTTTTTTTTCAAACCCTGCCCCACCACCATGAGACACTTGCTTAGGTTTACATAGGGAGTCCTGTTAGGAAACAGCCAAAGGCATTATACAAAATCAATACAAGAACAAATATACTTAAAAATTCATGAATACAAATGTTTAATGCTCATAGTCTTCATTTAGTCTGAAAAGCAGGCAGAGATTCCAAGGATTTACTCTTTTCATATTCAAGAAAACACCAATTTTACAGTGAAGAGTTCATTTGAAATGCATTAGATTAGATGAATACAAAACTGTACAAATAACTACATGCTCTGTAAAAAGCCTGGCACCATTGTCTCTGTGGTGGCAGATGAGCAGTTAGAAGAGAAAGCTGTACAGCTGATTCATGAACCTCACAGAATTCTAATAGTTGTAGTGGCTGTGAAACGTCATAACCTCAGCTCCCTTTCTGTGAGAAAGATAGGAAAGTACCATATTTTAACATGTATAACATACATTACCCTCCTCACACCAGTTCATCAACAGTTTGTACTAAAAACGTATTTGTATTACACTACTTTCTCTAGACCCCACTCCTTTGCAAAAATCCCTAATGTCCTTATTCCTAATGCTTTGTGAATCACCCAGCGATGTGGTTCATTTGGAGTGTTATTCCAAGGGACACTATTTTAATAGACATGAATTATCTGAGGTGGAGATGATGGATATGTCTGGACACACTCCTGAGTAACATGCTCTAGAGAACCCTGCCTGAACAAGGATGTTGTACTAGATGGCCTCCAGTGGTGGCTCTAACCTTAAATACTGATGATTCTGTAATATGAAATTACTGTTTTCATGAGATAAGGAATGGCTGAGGTCTCATTTCCACCACATTCACATTTCCTAAACAATTAACTTTTTTATCTGGGGCAGTCTAACATTTTCTGCTGTTTCTGCATGTACTTTATAACCTCCCACGGAGTACTTTGGTGCCAATGTGAGTGCTATTTCCATTAGCAGCAGACTTCCTTTGATGTTATGCAAAATATCTTGTTAGCATTTGGGCTAATAAAAGCTATTAGCAATGAACTTGTGCCTCTTCAGGTTGTGTTTATCCTGATGGCTTGCTATCTTTCTTTATGGAAGTTCACTACCATTAGACAGTGTATTAAAAAACAGTAGTAGAAAATACAAAGACACACTTCCAAGTCTCTGCATAGCCTTGGTGGCTCACAATGTCAAAAGCTGCCTCAATGGGTTATTAAAGTGGCACTTCTAGCAAATCAGTCTATTTAGAGGTTTTGTCATCATACGCAACCATTTCTGGAATAAGGACCTTGAGGAGGTCTATTCCATATAAAAGATCCTGGGAATATTCAGTGGTTAAAGCTCAATCAAGCATCCTGCTCAATTCTGAACAAGACTTTGACAATTCAGTCTCATGACATGCTACATCATATGGTAACTCTTCTTGTAGTTGTGACACCAGCAGAAATCTCCCCTGCATATTTTTTACATATTTGATTACCTGTGAAACTTCTTGTTCCAGACAACTGTAACTGTATTAAGCCAGTATGTTCATAACTTAGGTTGAAGGGGACACAAGAGAAAAAGTATGATCCCAGAGGGCACATTTGCCTTGGCAATCCAGCAGAAAACAAAGTGGCTTGTAGAGACCGTGTTGGTCCTTGAGCTTAGTCAGCTTACAGACTATTGTGTGATACTTCTTCATCCAGTGCTTTTTGTAAAGTTCAATTGCTACAGTGCCTTTTATATTTCTACAGAATAGGACTTCATTTAGATTAAAAAATAGAGATATATATGTCTCATTAAAAAAAAAAACAGTGATACATACTTTAATATTATATGTCCTGTGCATGTGTGGTTTTGGATGCGAGAGGCTTGACTTAGCTTGCTCTGTGTACTGAAATTGTTTTTGCATAGAATCATAGAATTTACAACTCCATTTAAAAAAAAAAAAAAAAAGACACCCCCCC
>WBMV01004048.1:44071-91924 GCA_013396655.1 Campylorhamphus procurvoides
CCCCCCCCCCCCCCCCCCCCAAACTTAGTTATTTTGAAGCTGTATTGAAACAAAACATGTGTTTGGGGGCAAGAGGGCATAGTTTTTTTAGGAAATATTAAAGACTAATAAAAACCTTTAATTTATTACTTCCAGTAAAACTTGAAGAATACCATTTAATGATTGTAAACTGGGATTGAACAATTAGAACCCTATAAAAGTAAAGCATTTTAACATATTTTCTCATGGAAGTTTGAACATAAGATGAGTAGTAATATCATATTATCTTCTCTGTGTAGCGAAAGTCAGAAAAAGCTAATGAAAAAAATGTCTTTAATACCAACTAATCTTTAGTCATTATTGACAGGAGAGTCAGTGACTTTGTCTGCTACGTGATCTCTTGATTTAAAAATCAGACTGGCTGTGTAAGAAGTACTCTGTGAGTAAGAACCCTAGGAACTTTTGAAAATTAAGCAAAATATTTCCAGAATTTGTCTAAATAAATTAAAACTTGGCATATATAAGTGCACTCTTACAAACATAATAGGATCACATTACAAAGTTTGACTTTGAGTGAATTAAACTGCAAAGGCAATTGTTTTTCTTCTTGTGGGAAAGGAAAGCATCCGTGATACTGAGTTGTATCAGAAAAACCATAATGAAAAGCTGTGCTTAAAGTTGAAATTATCCTTTATTACTTTCTGAATAAATTATTGCATATATTCAAAATTTCTGAGCTTCCTTTCACAATGAAAAACACATACTTTAGAAAAACTACTTTAAATTATAATTATTACTCTGCCCATTGTTCATATTTGAAGAGCCTTATCTTTTTTCTTTGCATTCTTGGTTCATACAGATTCTGGTTAAAGTGTATCACTTGCACTACAGAGACGGTTTATTTTTTTAATTAGTCACAAATATTTCAAAACCAGTCGTAACTAAGCCCTACTGGACTCTATAACCACAAGGGGGCAGAACAAACATTAATCACAGAAATCCAATTCTACCTTCTTTCAAGACACTTAAACTGTTTCATTCCTTAAGCATAGCACCAGATTTCTTTTCCATCTGGATTAAAACATCTTTGCTGGAGACATTTTTTCAAGCAGTTTTTATGTTCTCATCTGTAAGATTTGCAATATATATTTTTTTTAAGAAAATATTGTATTATTGTCCAGAAATCTTGAAAGCATCACTTGGGAACCAAGGATGATCAAAGAAAAGGAATTACTTTTTTACTCAATATTTTCTCAAGGGAAGAATTTTAAATTTTGATTCTTTTTTATTAAATAAATCAAATTCTGAGAGTGTTCTCGATTTAAGCCTACAAGTTTTCTTTTAATTCTGAGACTGATCCAGAATAAGGATATTAATATTTAATCCTGGCAAGGCAAGTAAGGCATCAGAATGATTATAATGTGACTTAGAGCTCAGGAGTTAATGATCTTTTCAGTAAATACAGAATGTGTATGTTAAAGGTAGTGAAACAGTATTAATTTGATTTGTTTTGATGCATTACTCAATGACTATCATAAACGTAAAGGCCAAGTTATCTGGTGCAGTACTGAATTTTCTGTGTTTGTATTATATAAGGAAAAAAATATCACGTACAGGAAGACTGGCATTTAAATCTCTCTGAAGCAGGTTGTGAGTTTCAGAACTCCCAGTTCCTTGCCAAGGAAACACAACCCAGAAAAAAAAGGGGGAGAGTGGATGGACTAGAAACAATCTGCCTCCAAACAGTAACAAGTTCTGTTTACAAACAGGATCTGTTTCAGAGCAGTTGGAGCTTACTTTCATAGAAATGTTAGCAGACCAATTTATGTCTTGCATTCATATTTCTCTGCTTGCCAGATAATAAAGTGTTAGCCAGACTGACATGTGTGCCACCTTCATTCTGGCTCCCAGGAAAATGCTTTGCTGCAGGCTTCTATGGAGTTTTAATGAGCTGAAGAGGACTGAGCATCTGATGCATGGTTTGAGACCAATATGTGTATTAATACATGTAGCTACACTTGTATAAATATATTAACACACATAAAAATATATAATGGTCCACACATACCTGTTGTGCTTCTGATGGAAATGAAGTGCTGACAGAACCACACGTTATTACAGATCAGCAAATGGCCAGGCTGAGAATAATGCTGCTGCTGCTGCTAGACAGACAGGCTGCAAATTGCTCTGCCTGAAGGCAAAGAATGAATTTCCTCATCTTCATATTATACAATCCATGGCCTCAATTTCAGGGCATTCTGTGTCATTTTAAGAGGAGGCTTCTTTCCATACCAAGTTGGAACTTGATCTCAAGTGACCAGCTCTTTTATTGAAGAGCACGCACCACCACAGTTGTTGCAAGTTTTTGGGATTGGGATTGAATTCAAGATGATTTGCAACCTGAAGAATATGTCTGTAAAGAAAATCAGAGAAAAAAAATAGAAATTAAAAAAAAATGTTCAGCTGAAAAAATATGGTACTTGAGTACAACATGTCAGCTACCTGCTTTCTAGGAGAGAAGTTAAGGATTTTTAGTTCCAATTAATCATCAGCAATCTCAGGCTCCTTGGGAGGAGAAAAACTAAGGACATTAAAAAAGGAGCACAGGCTATCAAATATGTAAACTTGTATTACTACTCCTTTATTTTGCATCTCGGAGCATGAAGTAGATTTGGAAGAGATAAAAAAGCTATAGACTTTTGGACTTCAAATGCCAAGAAAAAGTAAACTCATTAGAATTTATTCAAAGGAAATCAGTAAGGATATTATTAAAAACTAATGTCTGGAATGAGGTTCATGATCTAACAGGGGAGGGAAAAAAAAACAACAAACATTATATTTGTTTTCAGATGTGCAAAGGTTGCTTCCACAAGGAAGGAAGTAGTTGATTTTTCATGTCCATATTAAAGAAATTACTGAAAACTAAGACTTCTAAAGCTGCTTAGGGCCAAGGTGTCTTCAGCCAAATGGCAAAACCTGGCAGGGTGGTAAATTAACCCCTGTTGTTTTTCTACTGTAACTTGGCACTTTCTGGCCACAATTTTTTATTGCCTTGATTGCAGTTCAGTTTAATACAGTTTGGATGATCTGATAAAAATCGAGAGTGAATTTAGTGAACAGACCATTTTTCATACAACAAAAAGTGAGTCAGATATTGACTTAATGGATTTGGAGAAGGCTTGGATGAGTCATTCTTCTCCCGGTTAATTGATATTGCTGGGACATGCTAAATGTATCCCTAAATAGCGAAATAATTTATAGAATGTGCTTTTCTGGCTGTTAATTGTGCAGCTGGATAACTGCATTTAAAAGCTCATCCAATTCTCTTGAAATCACTAGAAGGTTTTCCACTGACTCAGAGGAAGCTGAAGTAGCTTTTCAGGGACCATTGTCAAAGGCAAGAGGTGATCTGACTGCATAAAAGACTTCAGGATCTTATTACTATAAATTTGCTCTATCCTTAGAGTTTTTTCCAAAGCCTCAAGGACAGAAGAACCTCTCCTTTACTTAGTAAGAAGGAGATAAATCTGATGTTTGTGTTGTGTTTTCTTTTTTAAGGACTCTGACCTTTTCCAATAGCCTTAAAAAATTTTATGCATACAAACTTCAGGCCACAAAGCAATTGACAGTTTAATAGTTTGAATTAGAACTTATCTGGGTCCCAAGACTTACTTAGTATTATCTGTTCTTGATCTTTGTCTTCAAAAGTGCATATGTTACAAATATTTACTATAAGCTTTGCTGTGGTAGTGTCATGGGGTTCTTTTGTTTGTTTGGTTGATTGTTTTTTTGTTGTTGTTTTTGTTTTGATATGTTTTGTTTTCTCTTCAGTTTAAACCTTTTTGACCACTGAAACTCTAACAATAAATGTGATAAACTTATAGTGAAAAATATAAATGAATAGTCAAAATTCCCAGAAGTAACAAAGAATCTTGGTCATTCATTAATTATTGGAATACAGTATTTACTAACCCAACCCCGAAGAAAGCAAGAATAATGTCCTCTCTAGTGCTATTTAAGACATAAATTCTGACTGACACTAATGATACAATATATTAAAATACGTGTGCTACACTCCTACTGGGAAAACAGGAGAATAAACACATTCAGCCACTGGAAAAAAATACAAAGCTACTGGGAAAACAAGTTAATTAACATTATCTTGTTTAGATAAACTAAAATACTTCATGATATCTTGTTCTGTACAACCACGTAGGTTTTGAAAAGACATGCAAAAGAAATAATCCAGAGGGAGGAGGCCCTTCTTTGTATTTACATGAGTATCATCTGTGGCCTGTGTTATGGCAGTCAAGAGTTGAACGAAAAATATCCAAAGGAAAAACAGATACGGTTACTTACTTTTAAAGGTTTAGCATTTCATTTACTTATTCGTTTTTAATCTGAAGGTCATTAGACTGTAGTTCTGATAAACTGATAAAGGAGACAGATTCCAGGGGCAACACTCTGAATGGCATGCCCAATCTAAGACACGGATGGGAGATTTCGTCCAGCTTATGTCGGCTGCACCAACATGGCTGTGGTCCAGCCAGAGTTTTAAAGTTCACAAAAACACCTTGAGTTGTAGTAAGAATGTCAATACAAAGATTTGCCTCTGGATAAAATATTTAATTGTATGTGTAACAAGTTGCCATCCATCATTCTACCTGTAATAGAGTTTACAGTGTGAAAGTTAGGATGGATTTTCAGCAGGAAAATGTTAGGAAGACCTGGTCACAGAGTCCATTCTCAGATGATGTCAAATGATCAGTTCCCTAAGATGTGGGAATAGACCTACAATATAAAGAGTGGAACAGATCCTGCAGGTGGTGGGCCACTGAAGATAAAGAAACCAATGAGAGCATTTTGTAAAACTGTATTGTAACATGAGGTTTAGTGCTGTGTTAACCTTTTTCCCCAGGCTCTTGGAAAGCCACCTTCCCCTTCTCCCAGGTCCTTAGACCATCTCCCCCTTTCCCCAGGCCCATGGGAAAGACACCTCTCACCTTCCTAATTAGTATTCAAGCCCCCTTCAGGCTGTGTTCTGATTGGTTTCCCTTGTATCCCTCCCCTTTACTCTGGCCAGGAGGTCTATAAAGTACCTGACCAGGTGAATAAACTCCTCTTTCTGCTTCCTGTTCCTTGGAGTGTGTGTGTCCTCCTTACCGAGACCTGGGGAGGACCCTGTGGCCTACCACCCAGCCACGTGGAGAGGGACAGGGATGGGGCGAGCGTGCCACATTCAGAGCACGCTCATTCATACTAAGAGAGCACAGCATCAACAATGTCTACAGTTACAAGCCATGGTTCTCAGGAGGGGATAAACCACAAAAGCAGCCAAGAGGGAAGGGGAACAGACTCCTTTGGGAGCATCTTGTTCTCCTGCTCATACCAGAACTTGTCAGAACTGTCAGAATCTTATCAAAACCAGGCCAAGAAAACAGACAGATATAGGTTTACTTACATATCTCCTTCATATAAGTAAACAAAGATATCAAGCAACTTTTTCACACAACAATTTCAAGAAGGAAGTTCGCTGACTTGCAGAATGGGGAACTGAAATTTAGAAGTTGTGTCTTTAACTAGCTCCGTAACAAGTGTATTCTTCCCTACAGAAAGTAGTTGGCTTGTCTGTAAGGAACCAGAATTGTAGGCTGCTATATTCATGGATCTATCAACAAATCAACATGCCTTTTCATACGAAAAAGATTCCACATGGACATCTATATCCAGTGTGAAATTAAGACAGTGGCAACTTAGTACATGTCAAGGCCAGGTTGGATGGACCTCTGAGCAATTGGTCTAGTGGAAGGTATTCCTCTCCACGGAAGGGTTTGGAACTGGGTGAGCTTCCAATCCAAACCATTCTATGATTCCATGATTCTCTGTGTATCATTTTTCCTTAGTTTAGCTCTACCAAAACAACAGAAGCTCCTGACAAACACCTTCAACACTCTTAAGGTGAGTGATTCAACTTTCTCTGATGATCTAATATCCAAGACCAGAAGCAGGAAGTGTCATAATTTTAATCCACTTATCTTTAGAGGGTTTAATGGGTATTACTATAGACAGTACTAGTTCTGGTCAATACTTGAAGAATTGTATGAGAGAAATGGACAAAAATTTGAAGTATAGTTGAGAAGACGAAATACATGGTGCAGTTACTTAAAAATAATCAAATATAATTTAAAATTTAAGCAAATAAAACAAGTTTGTGAAAGTTTAATGGCATTTGCAGAGTTTTATCATGCTTGATACATGATGCATCTTCATGTGAAATAGTCTGAAAAGCTCTTCTGCAAGCACAGCATGGACTAGAAGTCAGAGACACAGCAAAGGCCACAAAAAACTTTCTGTATAGAAGCTGTATTTGTCTCAGCTTTATTCAATTCTATGTCACAGAAAAACAATAATCTTCACCTTTTGAGAGTGTGCACAGAGAGTAAAAAGCACAAGCAAAACCATTACTATCATTATTTGGAACATTTCAGTATATCAAAACCAAAGTACTTAACTTCTGTACCTCAATTATTCTACTGTATCTCTGAAATACGTTTTACAGTGTCTTATCTACTGACCCAAAAAGGTGCATTTAAAGTGATGCCAGGTTGGAGATTTCTTATTCCTTCCCTTAACAAAATCTGGTATCTAGACAGATTTACACATTCTCATATATACATCTAATAGCTTGTTCATTACATCAGCTTCTGGAAAGCTAGGAATTATCACCTTCATTTTACAGATATAGTTGGGTATGGGGGAGCCTCAGGGAAGCTTCCCAAGTCAACAGGAGCTGTACTTTAGTTTCCACAGCACTTCTGGAATTTGTGTCATAAACAGTTTAGTAGTGACAGAGGACAAACAAATTACAAAATATGGATTAGTTAGCTTCAAGAAGAGAAGTAAACTGAAAAATAAAATGTTTTTGAAATCCCCATGAAAGTTTGATTAATTTATGACCTTTATTCCTTGCTATTTGAAAGCATTTGAGTGAATGGATTACTGCTTGCAAAATGTTTTAATAAAACAGCCTGCTATTAAGTAAAATTATCCATACTAACACGTGAAACACATCCCTTTGGCAATAGGAGTTCTCATCATGCTTTAGTTGAAGAATTTCTTGCCTCAATAATTCAGTAAGCAGAACAATGACATGAGATTTAGGTGACTGACAGTACATAATGGTGTTCCAATAGCAAGCATTGAACAGCAAAATGACAGCTCATCACCTCCTCCCTCTCAGCCACACTCCACTTAGGCTGACAGTTCTGAAATCATTACACTGTTCATAAATGGTTAGTGACTAGAAAGTCTGTTTGCATTACTAACTGATCACTAAGAGCACTTCTACCAAATTATTGTTTGCAATACAATATGGTTGGAGGATATGGTACCTTCCAGTAGAAATGTAACTTAAAATACTTTGAACTTTATTGCAAAGAAGGAATGAACTGTATTAATTGCATGCTTGATCAAAAACCAAAAGACCTGTTCTTAGTTTTTGCCTTATTCTTTAGCTATGCATTCTTCAAAACTTTCTGCAAATATTTTAAAAGGTGCTATTTTCCCAAATGCTTAATATTCACTTCTTATATTTTCCTCTTATTGAGAAGGATTTCTTGATATCTCAATCCCAGCCTGCCTGAAAAACATGGCATATCTATTTTTATACAAGCACAAAACAGTATAATAATATAGTATTTGTTATTATTAATAGTATTCTGAGCTAGAAAACCACATGAATTTCCTTTGTTAACTCTCTTGTTAAAATTACCTCACCACCCTCAAACAAAACCTGTGATTTCAATACTTCACCGAGTTCCTTTAAATAAGTATATTCCAGGTCCCTTGTGAATGCTCACCTCCCACTCAGATGCCAAAACCCATGTAAACTTCTATGAAAACTCACCCTTAAAAATATCAAATATAAAAATGTCCAATTATACAAAGGAATATTAATCCAGAATATAACTTAATGTGACAAAATGTACAGCCTGATTTGATTCGCCAATTAAATCTACGTAAGATGTATGACTTACTCATCTTTTACAGTTTCACTGGGAGTGTAATAAAGAAACAGTAAAATAATTTGTTTTGATGAAGACCATAACCTCTATGATGGCTTTTTGGTTTCTTTTTATTATTATTTTGGTGAAAAATGAAATTGAGTTACAAGTCACTCCTTCCGCCTTGGAATGGGAAACAAAACTGCTAGATTTTTTTACAGTTAAGAAATGGAAAAATATCAACAAAACCAACCAACAGTAACCTCCTGCCCCACAAACCCTAAGATGTAGAAAAATAGGAAAACTTTTTCCTGAATTTCCAGCTACATCTACATTCCCTCATGGAGTTATATGAAGCTTCTTATACCCCTCAATCTGTTCTCTTTCTCCTAGCTGTCAGTTAAATGGACAGAAATGACAATGAAACTACTCCTCTTCCTCTCTGACGATTTAATTCCACAGTCCACACTTTATTATGCTCTGGTTTGTTTTCAGCAGCATTCAAAGAGCAGTAATACACACCCCGTGTGGGTGTTAAACTCATATAATAACTGTGCAACAAATGCATATCACAATATGACTCCCAGAGTTACTGCAGTTGTATGACTTTATTTGACAGGATAGTGCAGCTGCTTAACGTTGTCATTACCTGGATATCACCACTTTTTATCTGCAGCCTACAGATCATTGCTTTCCTCATGCAGAACTGTTTTCCAACATGACAAGAGCTTTAAAACAATGATTTTGTAGGCATCGAAGTTGAATGAAAAACCCCTGTCTCTGCACAAAAAGGGGTTGTGCAAAATTTTTTGCACCAAAGAAGGAAAATATTTCATAAAAGGTAGGTCATAATACCTGTTACCAGGTATTGGCAAAGTCCTCAGTCTTGGCAAAGACTCTTTATAATTGTCAGTGACACTACAGATCTTAACCTAAGATAGCAATTAATTTCTAAGAGGGAAGAAGAGAAACCAAAGATGAAGCAGGGATGAGGTAATAATAGTATTTTGTTTAGCAAATCAATCTATTTATTGAGTAGAACACTTCATAGAGCTCTGATATATTATCATCAGAATTTTGACTTCTTAGTTTTCTCTATATATAGTACTGTCCTGGCTGTCACAGTCCCACTATTAGGCCTTTACTTATTCTATGTAACACTTATTAATGCTATTTTAACCCTACCATGACAGTTCCTAATACTTAATTTTCATTAAAACCTATTACCTTCAGAGAAGACTAAATTACTGCTAATTCATCCCCAGTATATTCCTCATTTCTTACCAGTTTGAGTATTCAGGATTTTATCAAGTTATCTAAATTACAAAATGATCAAATGAAATCTGATTCTAGGCCTCAGAATCAGGAATATTTCTCACTCTCCACTAGCAATGGCTACTAATTTAATCTTATTTTTTCAGCAGAAAATAATAACATGCAAGAAGAAGGCTTCATGGATACTGAAAAAGAATGTCCACAGACTCCAGCATTCAAAATTCATGTCCACATCTTAAATCAAAAATATGCTGCTTGATAAACTCAAACTATAGGTTTGTGTGTGTATTTCCTCCCTTAGATTCTTCACTATTTTTACTCCTAAACTGCAGCACATAGGAACACTTTCTGAGTCTAGGCACACCTTGAGGTGTGTCTTTATTGTATCCTGACAGAATATACTCCATCCTCCTTTTCCTTATCAATTTTTGTTTAAGTTGGAGACAAACTGCAGAGTCCTGCAAGGATGGACTAATAATTCACCCCCTGGAAGTAAGACTGCTGAGTGCATCACAGAGTACACCTGCCTCACATCTTTTTGGAGGAGCAAGTCAGATGTTGGTCCAGCTGAAGCTCACTGCAAAATTTCTGTAAACCTAGGCAAGGAGAGATAAACTCTTTTTTTTTTTTTTAAACAATGTGGCAGTTTTCTTTGGACAAGAAAATGCTCAGAACTTGCACTCACAGGCACTATCTTGGGGAGGTTTCCAGCTACAGAGCTCCCAGACAAAACTAGGAGACACAAATCCAGTTCCTTTCCCTCAGAGATAGAAAATGGTGCCACCTGCAAAAAAGAGAACTTTTCAGACCTGCATCTCCCAGGGCACCTACCAGATGCAGGACTGATTTTCTGGATCCATGGCAGTTCCTGAAGATGATAACAACTTTCCTTTGAAGCTGCGGCAGAGCATCCATTTTCCCAAGCATGATTAAAGAGGTCTGTCCTTCAAGAAGAGGGAATGTGACATGAGGCAGAGAGATTTTGTCTTTCTTGCTAATTTTTGGGGCATTTTTGGTGTTATTCCAGCCATGTACTTACCAGAAAGACAAAGCTCCACCACTCAGCTGAGGGCTGAGAAAAGTATTCCTCTAGATGCTTTGTTTTGCTTTCTAAAGAAGCACTGAAATATAAAGACATTTTCTTAAGATTCAGAAGGTGACTGTCCTCTGTTGAAAATAAAGCCATAATTTCAGCTTGCTCCTCTAACTATTTGCCTTCTCTATATCCACCACAAGTTACTCCTATTCAGCCTGAACTCCCTGGGTTTCTTCCAGGCAGCAATTTAGCTAAAATATTTGGACAGCTGGGACACAGCAGGGAGGAAAATGAGAGACAGGGCTGACTGTGTTACTAGTTGAGTTCTGTTCATGTTCTTCAGACTGACTTGCATAATCTTGGGTATGTCATAACCTTTCTGTATCTTGTTTCATATGTTTCAGATAGGTACAATTATAAACCTTTTAGGGTTGTTCTGATGGTGGATTTTACACTGAAATACATGGCTGAGAGCAAGTCTAAGGGTGCAAATCACTCTTTATATAAGCAAGTTATTCAGCACTAACAGCCCACTAAAACAAGTATGAGAAATGTGTTTAAATTATCAAATGTTAGAACAAAAAGTATTATCTTTTTCCAAGTATCACTGCAAGGTTAATGACATATTTTTTTGTTGACTGCTGTATGTCAGAATATCATATAACTAGTGTATAAGGTGCTGCTGTGCCTATGCACTTTGGGCACAGATGCAAAAACAACTATATTCTGCAGTTATAAAAACTGAAACAAATTCATCATTGCAATGACAGCTTTCTAACTAATATATTATACAAAACATGCATTTCCTCAGGTACACTCTAAAGATTGCATTTAAGAAATTAAATGCATAACTCCTGCTATTTTTGGATTTTAAGGAAAAAAAAAAAAGCAAGCTGCAAGTGCTAACCAATTCAGGGAATATGAAAAATTTATTTTGGCTTGTTTGAGTTATTGAGATATAATGGATAAGCATTGCTAACTGTCTCATTATTGATAGAGAGCTACATGAATTTATGAGTAAAGATGTCACTAAGTGGGATCTCTTCCTATCTGGAAACAAATCCCCTTCCCCTGCCTTTACTTCGTCTTTTTTAACTTTTCCTCCATCATTTTCCCTTCCTTTTCTTTCCTCTTACTGTGTTCTATAAGGAAAGAAAATAAAACAAACAAACTTAGAAACAAACAAAAAAACCTCCAGACCCTAGAATGAAAACTTAGTTGTCTTTGTTTTCATAGTTTCATTTTGGAAGCTCATTACCAGTGTGTATTTTATTTGTCTTTGCACTTTTTCTTGGCTGGAAAGACAAGAAATCATATACTGCCATGGAGCCTTGACTGATATCCAGTATTCCAGTTTTCTCCAGGCTTACACTATTGCTCATCAAATTGATACACTTAAGTGCCCAATCTTCCCCAAAAGAACAAAAATGACAAAGAGATCATAAAGGGAGATATTTGAAACCAAAGAGAGAGAGATGAAGTTTAGAGAGAGGTGAAAAAGTCACTCTCAGTAAACAAAAATAATAAACACAACAGCAGGAAGATGGCTATGTACAATATGAATTTTCTTTCTTAAGTTTGGGGTTGCAGATCATTTGAATTAAAGTATAATAAAAAAATATGAAGAGAAAAAAACAAAGTAAAGAAATATAGTCAACTTGCTATTCTATTTTTAAGAGAGAGGGAGGGAGGGAGGAAGGAAGGGAGAGGGAAGGAAGGAAGGAAGGAAGGAAGGAAGTGTCAGTCATCAGTCCTGGCTCCACTGGGCTTTTGAGGGGTTCCTTTCTATAGATACGTTTTCCTCACCTGGAAGATAAGTTTTTCACTTTCTGTGCAAATGAGTTAGCATACATGGTCTGTTCTTCTAGACCTTTCTGAAAATGGCTCAGAGGCTTCAAGGATCTTGGATAGTCTTGTTCCTACCCACTTCCATGCCCACTTCTCGACCTCATTACTGTGCCTGCACTGTGCTGTGCTTATCTCTAGGAGCCAGAACAAAGATGTTTGTCCCAGAAAAGTGCTGCCCTACCTCTGTACGGCCTCTTCTCCAGCCACATTCTGTTTTTTCTCACATTGTGTTATACCAGCAATCCTTGTTTGGCTCCAAGCTATCTGGCTATCAGCATTTGAGACATACATATCAGCCCCTTTATCTTCTGAACTATGACATCACCCTCTGAACTATCCACCTTAAGGCTCCCGTTATAACCAGTGGCATGAAGGAGTCATGGTTAGAGCATGATACAATATATGTTGTGTCCCAGAAATGCATGTTTATTCCTTGGGCATAAGAACACCAAGGGCAACTGGCTTCACAGACATATGTCTATGATTTTCTTGAGGTCAGCTAAGTTGTGTGCCAACTGCAGGGCCAGTGCAAAACACAGAAAGACATTTCCAATTCACTTCCATGATGCAGTCAATGCTGCTGATTTGTAAGTGATGTGCTAAACATTTTTAATTATTCATTCCAATAGCTCCAAAGTTGGACCTAACACAAGCCTTCTTTGAAAAAACACTATGCCCAAATACTGTACTAGTCAATGAAATATTTTATTGAAATCGGTGCATTTATGTATTTAGTGCTACTCAATTTCCTGACCCAGGGATTTGATTTTCCTGTTTTCTCATTAAATTATATTGCATTTATTTGTTTATTTACCACATTGATACCTTCATTACAGGCCTGGTAATGAAAATATTTGGCAAAGAAAACATGGAAAGATATTGAGGAATTCAAACAAATTAGCTTAGTCATATAACTATTTAATTGATATTTGACAGAGCAGATGCACATGTGATCAGTTCTGTATAGTTCCAGTAAGAGAAAAACTCTGCAACATTGATAAACAGTTGCAGTTGGTTCAATGGCTATCACTGGGGCTTTTGGTTGTCTTTATTTAGGGACAAATTAAGCAATCAGGCAGACTACAGCTGCTAAAAGAAGAATGTTCTGATAAAGAAAGTCAGATTGGCTAAAACAGCAATAAAGAGAAACACAGTCTAACAGGCAAACTTGAAAGCAAACTTGATATCCTTGTGACAAGTGCCAGGCTGCCTCCTTCCAAACAGTAAATTGTATCACCTGAGCGAAGGAGGTTTCCCATGGTTCATGTAGCTGCCATATATTCTTATGATACAGTATACCAAAGATACTTCATATACCTAAACAGAGGTGGTTCTGCCGTCAGTGCAATCCGGAAATATCTGAGAAGGATTTTAGTTCCTGGCTCAACCACAAGCCCCTGTGATCTTCATTAAAAACAAAGCAAAACAAACAAAAAACAGAACTGAAACCAACAAACAAACAAAAATATGTCTGTAAATTGGAGGGAACATATCCCACCCTCTCAACAGATAGTGACAGTAAAATCCATCAATGACTGAACTGTTCAGACAGTAACAAACAGACAAATGGCTGAGGGATTGTTCAGCCTGGAAAAGAGAAGGCTTCAGATTGACCTAATTGTGGCCTTTCAGTACCTGAAGGGACCCTACAAGAAACATGGAGAGAGACTGCTTATAAGAGTCAGTAGTGACAGGTCAGCGGGGAATGGCTCCAAACTGAAAGAGAGTAGGTTTAGATTGGATATTAGGAAGAAATTCTTTACTGTAAGAGTGGTGAAGCACTGGCACAGGTTTTCCAGAGTAGTCATGGATGGCCTATCCCTAGAAGTGTTCCAGGTCAGGTTGGATAAAGCACTGAGCAACCTGGTCTAATGGAAAGTGTCCCTGCCCACAGCAACAGGTTGGAATTAGATGATCTTTGAGGTCTCTTCCAGCCCAGGCTGTTCTGTGATTTTAAACCACAGATAGGCCTAACAATGGTTACCTCAAAGGCCACCGCTGGACAAAAATAAAGTAAATAACAATAGCTATTTTCAAAGATGAATGTGTGACAAAGGATTCCCCACTCCATGCCTGTTTCATTACAGTCACATGCATAACTGACAATATATATGTACAAAACTCTAGAGAGGTGACCAGAAAACCGAAAATAAGATGTACAGTAGTAAATTTTACAAGTTAGGCTTGAAGTTTTAAAAATAGGGAGATTTTTGACATAGATACAAATTAATTTAAAATATTCCATAACAAACAGTTCCCACTCAGAAGATGCAAATAAACTACCTCTACAACAACAAAGCATTTGTCTTATACCTAGCTACTTAAGGGGAAAAAAAAAGAAAAAAAAGAAATCATTATCCACATGAAATGCCTTATTAGAAGACATTCCCAGGGGAAAAGGGGTGGGGAAATGCAGAAACGGTGTCAAATGTAGTAAGTTAATAAAAAGCAAATAAAATCTATATGCTTTAAATAAAGCCTAATGCATTATTCATAAAGAAGATATTTCTCTCACAAAGAAAGTTTAATTCATCATCCTGTTTACTATATTTTATGACATCAATTAGAAAAGAGGGATTTGTTTCCTCTCCAAAGTTAGTAATACATCTCCACAATAAAATAAAATCTATTCTGGCATTTAATAGCTTGTTGAGAAATCCATAAAAGTATATCAGAAAGACTGAAAGAAAATCAGAGAAAGGAAACACAATTTCTTTATTATGAAAATTCATTCAGTTTATAATGATTAGATTATGACAGGCCTGTTTTTCTCTTTTTGACCCATTCACCTAAGCTATGACTGTGGGAAGGAGCAATGGAGGAGGAGTATATTGATTCCCACCCCCACCCTAATCTTTTCCTTTTCCAGTAGGGTTGGAAAAGCAACAAAAGGCAGAATTAACAGGGAAATTATTATTCAATTTCTTTTCATAGTAACTACTGCTAGGACTAATATATACCTGGCCTCTATACCAGTGCTACTCAGGATTTTCTGTGTTTTAAATATGTATTTGTAATAATTTCTAAGTTAAAAAAAGGAAGCAAGTTTCAAAGACATATATGTCCTTCCAGAAATGTTTTATTTTGTTCACTATGTGCATATTTTATGCTTACAAATTTGTCTTACGCCTTTAATATTGTCTTTTTTTTTTTAACTGCTTTAGGTACCTGACAGCACTATGTCATTCAAACAGGCAGATGAAGAAATCATGATGGACTGTTATTAACTGAAACTTGAATATTCACATCATGAGCAACTCTGTGAGGAGAAGAGATTGAGTTTGAAAACATAATATTTATGCTATGGCAGTTTTGAATCTGATCTGTCCTTAGATGTTCTTATTCAGAAGTCTGCTCTTAAGGTTACATGGGTTTGGGTAAATAGGTGACAACTACAGCTTTTACACTGCAACTGTGTGCAGACACTTCCCAAGGAGCTTAAAAAAATTGTATTGGAGAGCTTTCCACATTGAAAGAGCTCTTGAGACTTTCAAAACTGGGTTACTCTTCTCCACATAAGATTCTAGTTTTGTCTGACCTCACCATATCCATTTGCTAAGAAATGTGGTGATAACTCCAAGTTATCCACCAAGAACTAGACTCAGAATGATCACCGGCCGGAAAAGATCTATGAGAGCATGCACTTCTTTCAGTTGAATGCTCGAGTTGCTTCACCAGCATAATGACACAAAGTCAAACATGGGAATTTTATAAAAAGTCACAAACACATTTGCATTTACATTTCAGATATACTCGATAGACTTTTATATTTGAAAGTCTTCCTTCTGATCTTCAAATGCCAGTTCTTAAAGTTCCCCAGGAGGAAGGAATCTACCAGAAAGTTCTATAGGAAGCAAGCAGAGAATCCAGTTAAATAATGATAAGTATGTTTTCAGCAAATACAGATACATTTGTCTCATCAACAACTTCAAAATCCATAGGGGTAGGAGTGAGGAGCTTCCACAACTGAAACCTTTCAAGTATGTTAAGAACATATTTGTCACCTCTGTTCAGGTTTTCTCTGGTCAGTTAAAATCTCAATTATGTTTATGGAGTGTCTGATTAATTATTCCATTAGTTGTTAGATTGGGTTCTTCTGGGAAAGCAAGGGAATGTGGGGCACATGGAAGGGGCCCAGAATACGTTAAAGATGTGTGACCCTGACAGATGTGTAAGGTTGGGACTAAAGCTTGAATGCAGATACAGAGAAGCAAAGACAACACGTGATCTACTTCCCAAAGTCCCATTATAGCTATGTAATATCGTACCATCCCAAAACATGCCAGTGGCAGAAAGGTTATAAAATTTTAGAGCTCCCAAAGTAGAATTTCAATAATTCATCACCACTGTGCAACATAAAATATCAGACAATTCAACGTTCTTTTTAAGAGTTAATTAACAATGTACCAGTGATAAAATTACTCTTCTAAGTTTTTCTTTTTCCACTCTTCTTTATCCTTGGTTTCCCAATGTTTAAAAAAAGCATTAAAACCTTCAGCTTGCTTTGAATTTGTCTATCTCTAATGCCATTAACTGTTTTTCCCCCTTAAACATCTATGACCCAGGATGTTCCAAATGATAACTCCTACTTCGGTTGGAAAACCTGTGTGTATAGGACTTTATATGTAGGCTGGGGAGCTGAGACACCATGTCATCTCACTTCATTTTTACACCTGAACCTGTTCTCACCCCACACTTGGGGCTGTACAAATTTGCTTCTGGTTGTAGGCTCTGCTGTGTAATGACCAAACCTTTGCTTGGGTCTTGAAAAAAAATAAGATGTTGTGGGTGCTGTTAGAGGGCTGTCTTAGTTCAAAGGAGAACTAAGATATCTATGTTGGCCAATAAATAATCCCTCTTCTTTAAATTTAGAGAACAGAACTTTAATTAGAAAAAATATATGTAAAGGAAAAAATAACAGTTCTTAACCACAACACATATATATATATATATATATATACACAACAGTCCACAACAAATCCCTCCACCCCCAAGTAACAAGGCAAAATAGTCAAAAAGGTCCTCATGGCTACTCCCCAAAAAGGGAAAATGCAACTATATACACAGACAACAGGTGGCACTGTCACGCCCAGCCGGCCGGGCTCTCTGACCTGTTGGTGCAGATGATGGCTGTGGTCTGGTCAGGAGTGATGGTTGTAGTCTGATTGAGAGCAGTGGTTTCTTCCTGTCAAGGTCCTGCTGCTCCTCTGAATTCAACAAGTTCCCCCAAGGTCTTCTGGGCCCCGTTTATGTATCCTCAGGGAGCACCCAGTCCCTCCCCCAGGGCGGGGACTCACACAATGGGTGATTAACTCTGCGAGTCATGGGATATTGTTGAACTGTTGATGGCTCATTAGCAGCCACACCCGCTCAGGCTGGGTGTGAAGGTGCTAACGACTTCCTGGGCAACTGCTGCAAATGGTCCATTGTTCTTGGGGAATGAATAGAGGGTGTAGAATACACAGCTTTAATCATCCCCACACAGTGATAACTGGTCTCTCCTGATGAACTAGGACAAGGGCAGATACAATGTAAGTAATATTTTTATATAATATTGATGGGAGTAAAATTGCCCCCAGTTTAAAAAAACAAACAAACAAACAAACCCACAACAATCTGATTGTTCTTGAGTTTTGCAGTTTATTAACAGAAACATGGGCACCTGTTGTTAATTTATTTTCTGTGAACAGAACATTTCACAGAAAAAGTGTTCAAATATTTTAAATATTTGTATTTCTATATAGGAAAGCATAAATAAAGTTATATGAAAAAAAACCCCAACCAATGAGTTAATAATCTCTGACACTATTTAATAAATTCATAGGTTGAGAATAAAAATGAAAAGTAAAAGCTGAAATTTAATTTAAAATGTATTTAATTATGTTCCCTTCTAATAATATTTGAATGAAATATCTTGTAGTACTTGGTGCAAAACACGTATATCAACCTAAAATTGGATTATAAATTTAATAAGTATTTTGCCAATAATGCAGCTAAAGTGTAGCTCTTCAGAAAATTCCATGTTAAGGTTAACGTTTATGAGAAGACAAACTGAATAATTTAAACTATAATAGTACTGAAATGCTTTTTTTTAGTCAAGTTTTTTTAAAGCTGTATCTTGAATTTGCTTATGTTTTATTCTTTATATTTAATTACTAAATTGGTAAATACAAATTTCATATAAAATGCTAAAATCATTCAGTGAGTCTTTTGACTTCTCTAGGGCTTCTGAAATTTGCTTTAGAGGTATTATTCCAATTGAAGCTTTGAGATCTTATCTTAACATTAGCTATGACTTAAGGGGATAACAAGATAATAAGGGGAAAGTATGGAGAGGTATAATAGAGGTATCATTAATGAGAAAGTACAATTAATGTATCATTAAAATCAAGGACATTGTAGCATAGAAATAGCTATTTCATCAATGAGTGTCAAGGAGCTTAGAGGAGTTTTGCTCAAAGAAAAGAAATCAGTTGGGGACTGTCCCTTGAGCTGATTTATGGAAGTGAGTAATAATGGGTCCAGCCAAAAGAACCATGACCACACATATAAATGATTCAACCTGCTTTCCCTACACTATAAACATAAGTCTAATGAGCAATTCACAAGAACTGATTTGCACAGATTCTCCATAGTCTGAGAATTTTTTACTCAAAAGTCAGAGTATATCAAATCTCCAGGTTATTTTATTCATCTGACTCCACTCAATGATAAATACCATGGTTCAACTAACAATGACCCACCAAGACAGTTTTAAATTTTTAATTTAAAATAGAAGTTCAAAGAAGAGCTGAAAAATTGGAACGATGACAAATCCAAAGTATTTTGAAGATTCATTGTCCTTTGGCAGGACATCCTTTAATTTCAGAATAGAAAAATGTGTACTTAAGAAAAATATCACAAAGTAATTTTGGCTGGTATTAATGTAATACTTAGCTCAAACTATTTCACAAATAAGAATGCACCCAAATATCTTCATTTGCTTTAGATTACAAAATAAGAAAAGAAAGAGAAAATTACAGCTAGTAATTTCATTCAAGCATTGACGTAGTATGGTTGTGGACATACCTACATATGTTATTGCCACTACATCGAAAACTGACTTCTGCCAGAAAGGCTGAACTCCCTGAAAGCCATTTCTGATGAATCAGCAGGTGATAACAGTAGAATTACATAAGACACACAATTCTTGTGGGATCTAAAATCAATACTTCCTGTGTGATTTCAACCTCTGCTGGCTCCAGAAGTAGCACACTGGAGTCTGTAGTTCCACACTAAAAATTAATTTGGCTCACTCTGTCTGGGGCTTAAACTTCAGCCACATAGTTAATGATACATGATATCACTAATAATTTCATCTGTGTAATGGCAAACTGTAGCTAAAAAGTAAGACATGAAATGACAATTGCTTATGAGGTTAAGAAGAAAAATGTTTTGAGAACTTGGCAATTTCCCAGTGATTACTCCTTTACATAAATTTTAGAGGTCTCCCTGAACATCAAAACTGGCAAATATTTTACTCAATTAATTTGACAGTACCTGTTTTGGCAACATTTGCACTTTAAATAAGAAAAAATACTCCTTCACATTTCAAAGACATGGAAAATTCAGCCTTGTGACAGGAATATTACAGCATTTTCTCTTCTATTCTAGCTTATCCCTATGGGACAAATGCAGAACTCTGAAGAAATCTTCTTTCTCCAAGAGCTTAATTTTTTTGCTTTCTATCACCACGTGGAGACAAGTGCTATTTTCATTCCCATGCCCAACCAGCCTAAGCAAGCTATATCTGACTTTTTCCAACTATGACCAAGTACTCAGAAAAAAAAACAAAAACAACAAAACCAAACCAGAATTATTTTCTTTGTAACATTTATTTATTTAAGGTAGTATAGTGATACTAAGGCACTGCAGGAAAGTTTAGTATATTTTATTACTCAGAAACAACATTCAGCACAGCATCATATAACACCTTTAGGGCCCTAAGTAAAAAACGCAGAACTGAGATGTTTTTTCAAGTATAGAGGACAAGGATGACTTAAGAGTTCTTGGCTTGGTTCTCAAGCACAATGACTTCATTTTTGTGCCTGTTAGTCTGTTTAAGCCCGGTGTCACAGGACAAAGGAGTTACCCACCACAGTGACAGGCAAGGATTAAAGTTCCAGAGACACAGATATTGCTTTTACCATCTGAGTATTGAGTTCAATAAAATAAAGACAGTAAAAAGAAAACTGTTGTTTGCACAATGGCAAGTTGAGACCTAAATATCCTCTTTGTAACTCCTTCTTTATAGAAGATAATTTTTGTGGGTCCCTTCCTAAGTATATTCTCTGATTCTGTGATTTGCCAGAGCAGGACCAAGTGCATATGTTGACAGGGAGCTACCTGGTCATTCTTTACATGATCACAGCTGAGAAAAGTCACTGTTTGATAAAGCAGAACAATAGGTAAGGTAGTTGGTGACCAATAGTTAGTTTTCCCTTGTTTTCAGAAAAAAAAAACCCAAAAAAATAAAAATGGAAAGACATCAAATACAACCATTATGGCCATCTAAGAGCCGTAAGTGGACGGGTGCACAACTGACCTTTACTAAACACAAAGTCATTGTAAGTTCTAAGAAATAGGGTTTTTTTAAAAGGAAAAAATGATCTATAGAGGTGGACTTAATGCATTATTTTATTTAGACTAGTGTTATGTGCTGGGGGCAGAGTCCTGTTCTGTCATTTTTATTCATGATAATAACTCTGTTATTAAGTCTGGCCTCCTTTTTTCATTTTCAGAAAGCTTATTCTTTGCACATAGTTTAATGAGAGAAAAGCTGACTGTTTGAAAAATCCAGCTTGATACTTATCATGTTGACAGATGGTATTAATTTGTGGTGATATTATACTGTACTGTTACTCATAATTGACCCTAGAACTGGAGATTTTGGCTAGCAAAATGCATTAAATGTACCATAGAGTTGCCAAGCTTGTGATCACTGAAATAAAGCTCACTTAGAGAAATATTTTAAACAAAATGTACTGTCTAAACTATCAGGTTAGTACCTAGTCCTGTCAGTAGTCAGAATTACTTCATTTTGCAGATATAATATTAAGAAAGAATGAAAAACTTTTCAGATTAAATATTAATCTCTAATAGTTATTCAGCTAATGTACTTACATGATAAAACAACAAAAATGATACACTGTGGGTGACAGAAGTAAATGACAAGTCATCCAGGTTTGTATTTTTTATAAAATAAAAGTAGAAAAAATAAGAAGTGACCCCTATGAAAATCATCTGTAGTATTGGATTTTCATGTAAAACCTTCTCACAAAAACCTGAATATTAATCGTAACAGTGATCAGGAGCATACTATCATACACTTGGATTAAAAGAATGAATAAGACACTTTAAAATAATAGGATGTCTTAAGAATATTTTTATTGACTTAACCATATCACCACCCTATGAATTTGTTCAAATATATACAGTTAATGAAGAGAGCTCAGCTCAATTGATTATTTTTTCCCTTTATCTTCTTGTATATAGTTGTATTTTTAAATCACAGAGCTTTAGATTTAATTTTTTGAAAATATTCTATACTTCCTCTCCCTTCCCAGATGTAAAAACATGAATAAACAATTCCATTACAGTCTATAAAATTCACTGATGGGTCCCAGAACTTCTGTGATATCACAGTGCTAATATGGTAATGCTCAATTATTGCCACTTTGGACATATTTCTTTAGTTCCTTGCTTTCCCTCTACAGAGTACACAAGATATGAAAGGCCTCAGTGCTTGTGCATACTGTGACAAATCAACCCTAAGTCAACTAAAGAATGTCTCAGTTTTGAAACATTTTTTCTTCTTATTCTTGTGTAAAATATAAGGATTCTTAGACAAAAGCAATTCTTCTGTGTTATGGTATTTTTCACTGTGCCATCAAGTAGCCAAAATTTTCACCTCACGTACAAATAGATTTTGCATTTTGAATTTAATTTGATTGTTTCATTTCTGTATTTTCTGGTAAAAAAAAAATTCTTCTTTTATCTGCTGCCCACTGTGATGTATGTTCAGACTGTAAGGATGACCTTAGGAAATGTTCTTATCAGTATTCTGGAACCTCCTTGAGAGTTGGGTCTTTTATTGGGAGAAGTGAGGAAAAGTAGTTATTGCTTGTAATCTGAGATGTTTAGATTATTCCAGTGGAGAACTAAGCCTTTATAGAAGCAGCTAGTGTACCATGAATGGGCAAAAAACACACTCCAGGAAAGAAAGGAAAAAAAAAAAAAGAAAAGAGGAAAAGTTCTGTTTCAACAACTGCTTATTAACATCTGAAAAGAAGGTAGAAAGACAGACAGACAGACAAAAAGTATAGATAGATATGTGAAGACACCAACATTTCTCATTCATGTTTCAATTATCGGCCTTGGCAGTGATAATGACAAGTAGAAAGATGAGAATGTAATAGTCAGATAAAGGAAGAAATACTGTAGGAATAAAGAAACATAGGTAAGAAAGAAAGGGGTGGTTGCAGCAGTTAAAGATCTATCACAGGCTTTGCAGTATAACTGTGACAGAAAACAACCAGAAAACCATTTGGAAACCTTAGAAAGACTTGAGAAAGTGTGGAAAAAATGAAACAAACTAAAAATACAGATGAAACAGACAGAAGGTAGGAAAGGGAATATACTCCATGCCTGAATGATGGTAGTGATAAATAAACTTACATGAGGTAGAAACAGGATATGAAAGAAATTAAATTAATGCTTTTATCTTTTCTATTTCTTCTTTAGTGGCTGAGCAATAAGACAGAATAAATGAACTAACATGAGAAATCTTATTTTCTTAAGTATAGCTTTCTCTTATTCTTGCTTATGTGAAAATCCATTTAATTTAAAATATGTATGAAGCAAAGGGAAAAGCTGTTAGTCCAAAGCCGTGCACAGAAAGGTTCAATTTGAAGCACATTTTTAATGGCCAAGTTCCAAGGAGCAGTCAAATGAGATTTACAGTGCCAGTGTTGACAAGATCTTAAGCATAACAGCATTAGATATCTACCACCATAACTTTTTGGATAGAGGTGGCTGCAGTAAGTTGTAGCCTGCAATTACAGCTCATTCCTTATTCCTTTCTTCTCAACATTGAAAAGGTTAAGGATGCAGGGATCTCAAAGCCATTAAATTATCCTTCTAGTTTAGACAGTCCATAAATACCACAGAAAGGCCCAAGGAGTTTTCTCTTTCTTCTTTGAGGGGTGAAATTTTTCCATTAGAAAGCAATGAAAGGAGAGAAAAAAGGGACATGATGAAGTGCAACACACTTGAGTTTTATTTAGCCAAAAGACCTTCTCTAGATCTTGCTGTAGATCTGTTCTATAGATAATTATTCTATGTTCTTTTCCTTAAGAAAAAACAACTCAACAAAGTGTCTGGACATATTATTTTTTTGTCCCACAAAATGTAACTCCTTGCCTATTTTTTATTTAGAATTCTGAACAGATAAAAGGACAAGTAAAAAGCTGGACAATAACTTCCCCTGCACATCACCAGCTCCTGACTGAGCAGTACCATTTCAGGCTGCTGATAGTCGTATACTCGTCAGAATCTGAATTCCCATCAGCTGACTTGGTAGGAATTTAATAATGCATAATGCATCATGCAACCTAAAAAACATTAGCTGGATAGTTCAAGGAGATAGAGTTATTCTATTTTGCTGGATTCTGACAATGAGTCATCATTTCCTTCATATTACATGTTGCTAGGTGCCTGTCTGGTTGATAGTAATCTGAATCTGGAAAGAAAGTGCTTCAGGCCATTCTAACATAAGTCTTACAACATTAAAAATAGGTCAGCCGTAAATTTTGATTTATGATTTTGGTTTGGCGAGAGACACTATCACAATCTGAATACAGATTTTGGAATTTTATCAGCTTAATATTGTCAAGTAAACCAATATTATATTTTCCCATGCCCAATACTGAATTCTCACTTTAGACAGTGGAGTCTCAGGATAAAACATTCCTAGCTAAAGCTCGTCAGCATCAAGTCTGTGCCAAGATACCTCATTTGCACTGGAGCTCAGAGCAATCAGAAATCTTGTTGGCCTCAGGACACAATGTAGAAAACACATTTTGACATAGATTTCCTGACATGGTTTTGCTGTATATCATTAAATAAATATAAACAAGAATTACTTTCTGTCTGCTCAAAGGTAGGAAGAGGAAAAAAAAAACAACCCAAACCACAAATGGTAATAGATTGAAAATATCCTAGTGAAAAGCAAGATACCAATGGCACTCTAAACTCTCAAAGGGAATAAATGGGGAAGGGGAAAAATCAGAGTTCACAGGCTCCCTCACACTGGCCATCTACTCTGGATTACACTGAGAAAGGCTTCTTCAGCCCATCCTACTGTCCAACCCATTATAACTACTCTGATGCTACATTTTTATTGCTTTATTTTTCTTGGAGCTTTTGGATAAGAGAGTTTTCTAGAAGCTGTTCTAGAAAGCTTAGTCCTCAGGCTTCCAATGATCTGTTTTTATAGAGGAAGGGTCAAGCAATGTTGCTCCTTTCACAAGGGGTAAGCAGCCATGGTCAAAGGAAATTAAAAAAACCAACCAAACAAACAAACAAACCCAACAAAACAAAATAAAACAGGTTTTTCTAAAATATGTAATAGAAGAAAATTTGGATCTGACATAATTTAAGATTATATTTGGATTGAAAAATAATAGAATAATGATCTCTAAAATGTGAAAGTAAAAAGTAATGTGAAAGTACTTTAGAAAGCACCAAGTTATAAGTAAAAAATGACATATTAATTCTGCAGGACATCTCTTTCCCTCATACCACACAACTTCACTTATGCTTGTTAGAGAAAGGACATTGTCTCTGCTATGAGATAATATCCTTAACAAAATCTTGTCCATAATTTTCCCTGATAAACAAGAAATCTATTGACACCGGGAACTGTATATAAGTCAAGAAAACACTGGGGTACCTTCCTAGAGTTTAAAAGGGTCTGAAAGGTACTGAAAAAATAACAATTATTAGAATAATTTAAAATTAATTATGTTCTTTGTATACAGCACTTAACAATGTCATGTGTGTGCATATTATCTCTGTGTAATTTATTTTGAACTGTTTTATGCACAGCTCATTTTTTTTTACAATTATTTTGAGGTCTTTGGAAAACACAGAAAGGAAACACAGAAAGATAACAAACCAAACCAAAATTACCTAGAGATCTATAACTCAAACAAATCTAAATTTTCTCTGTATATGTTTTTATAGACAAATATATGATCCGATGTAATAGTTTTAATGATTCACGTTTTTCCATGGTTGCAGCACTATATATGTGACTGATTTAATGAACCCTCTAGTCTTCAGACAGAATACCTGAATGGAGTTATTGCCACGTCTATTTTATTGCCCAAGCTTGGACGTCTTCTATACCCTGTTATTCAAGCTACAGGTAGCAAGACACCTGTGAATGATCAGCTGTGCCAACAGGTATAATGTAACAAGTATTTAATTGCTTTCGCCTTTGGTATTCTTCACCCACAGGGGGATGGCAACTGTTATTTCAATTGTGACACAGAGCAGCTACTTAGTGGTCTTTCACCTGGAAAAAGATCAAGAATGTACGGTTTAATTAAAAACTTGTCTGTTGACCACTTTTGACTTCCTCTCCAATGCTGCCAGATTCAAAAATTCTTCTGGAGCAGTCTGCAAGCCTTGGGGTCTGTAGTCATCTTGTGGTTTTCGAAAATCTTATCCAAGCCAATGGTAATTAGAAGGTGACTAAGCAAGGAAAGCATTAGAGGCTAGGAAAACATTATTGGATTCCTCTCCATGTCTTTTATCCATTTTTATGTAATGGACTGCATCTTTGCACCTTCCTGAAAATCAATCCTCACAACACAGAGTGTCCCTGGGATATGTGCACTGAACTATCTGCTAGGTGTCCTGACAACACCCTTAGTTCACCTGTCATTTCTACCGGTACCACACATTACAGCAGATTGTCAGGATAGTCCCCTCTCATAGCCATTAAGGCACAGGGTTTCCTTATCCCTAAGGATCCTGTAGCATGGCATTGCCACTGCTGGGAGTGGGCCATAAGCACTGTACTGAGTTTGCAAAGCCTCGGCAGTGAGGTTTGTCAGTCCTGCTCTGTGTGAACTTTTCTTGACCTGCCTACAGCTTCATTTAGTTGCTTTCGCTGTGACAGCAGTTTCCCTAACTAGGTGTACATGGCTAATCTGTCCTACTTTTGTTTGTCTTTGTGTGATTCAACTGCAGGTTTTTATAGCAGCAAACACTCAGTGCAGAACAAGATATCTATGACTAACACAAAAAACACAGTGTAGGGAAACACAGCCCTGTTATGACAGTGGAGAAGCAGAAACGTGTAAAATAGTGTTACAAAAGCTAGAAAAAAAATAACACAAAGTGCATTCTAGACCAAGGGAGAAGCATCAATCAACATCAGCATCATACTGCCAGCAAAGGGCTCCATATGCTGAGGACCCCTATAACACCGCCCACCCCCAGCACCAGCATGAAAGACCCACCTCAGGAACCAGAGAAGGGTGAACATTGCACCAGGAGATGGGGCAGAACCTGAAAAATATACATTTGACAATTGTAACTGTATTATTTCTCTTCCTGTAACAATTACGTCTGGATTAATAATTGAACTTAAGATTTACATTATATTAACAATAAATTCTTGACTTTACATGTATACAATTGTGCTTTCTCTTTGCTCATAAAAAATTATAATATAAAATCTTGTCTTCATGAAAAAAACATTTAGAAGCTATTTCCACTAACTTCATTAGTCTCAGAATTTCACTGTATGTCCTTGTGTGTGGACAATGTTATATGTATTTTTATTAACTTCGAAATAATGTAGGCAATTTCACTGTTTTTAACAATCTAGTAATTCCTGGACTTAAAAATAAGGGGTTTGTAGAACTATTAGAAACTCTGATCTCCAGAAACATTTTTACAATTCTGTCAGAGTTTTCGTTTGGGTTTTTTTTGTGTTTGTTTGGGGTTTTTTTCCCATTGAAAGCATGTTAATTTCATCAAAACTTTTGTATTGGGAAAAGTCTCTTGGCAAAGACTGAATTTCTGATCAAAAGAGGTGGGGTGGGGGGAACAAGGGGTAGAAGAAGCTAAGAAATTACTTGCTAATTTGCTATTCTCCTATGGAACTCAATCTCTCTTGGGAGTTATTCTTCAAAAGTGATCAAAACCTCTCAGCTGAGCTGAGCTGTTTCCAAAACTGTCCCACTCTGGGGCTGGAAAAATGTTTGACATGCCTAGATTTCACTGAATAAGTAAACTCTTAAACTGAGATGATAGCTAAAAAGTAGTCTCATCATACACTACTTACAGTACAAATACACTACCTACAACACCTTTTATTCACTACTTTTCGACTTTTCTCTATGAAAAGTTCAGTTCTGTTTCTTCTATGAAAATACTTTCTTATGTAATATTAAAAAAAATCTGGTTATATCAATTAAATCAGCTTTAAAAGCAAAGTAAAATTGAGAAGTATATTTTCCTCTTAAAGCATATTCATTACCATCCCATAAAAACAAAGGTGACTCCGCTCTTTGGGTTTTATCTGAAGAGTTAAGAAATAATATATCTAAAAAAACCCAATAGAATCAGATTTTAAAGTCAGTTTCTGAGATGTTAGGGAATTTCTACATCAAAATCATCTATGTTTATTTCCACCTTCCACCTTTCTTGCATATTTACTTGAAAACAAGTTCTGGCTTGCATAAAAATGAGTTTAGAAATAAAGAAACAGAGGTGTAATTTAAAAAGAAATAAATACTCATACTACCCAGTATCTGCAGAGGTCACGGTGCATTAGAACATTTAGATCCACCTCTCACAGCTACACTTCCATGTCATGGTGGCAGCAAGTCTGTTACCATGAGCTTTCATACCAGAATAGAGATGGGTGGTGCTCAGCATGTTTTACCTTGTAAAGCAGAAGTAAAATAAAAAGAAATTTTACCACACAAATTATTTATTGTTTGCACAATCCTATTACACAAGGTGTCTTTTTTAGGAAGAAGTGCCTATAAGAGTAAAATGTCCTTTATTAGCTCATGGTAAAACAGAACTACAAAACCCAAATGTAAAACCAACCCCAGAAAATCCTTACCTAGGAAACTCTTAACAGCCTAAGAAAGTTTTGGCAGAAATCCAGTGCTGCTGATGTGTGCTAGTAGTCTATGTCAAATGTACATTTACATGTATCTTTGCATATCACCATCTATATTATTTTGCCTCTTCCATATTTAATGAAGGTTTAGGAATGAAAGCCTTGACAGAAAGCTCTGCTGTTGTGAGCAGAACAGATATATAATGATTCAAACTTTCAGTTTTAGTATAATTACTAAAATGACAGTGGGTACTAATTTGATCTGTTTCTGGAGTTCCTCAGAATGACTCACAGGGTCTGTGGGTTACACCCTTCGTACAGTCCCCTGAACAGCCTGTGCTTCCCCAAAAGCTCTGTCGCCAAAAAGGCAGCAAGAATCACTATGCAACTGCAGTCAGTAGCCCCAGGGCTACAGATGAGCAGTCTGTTAGTAAGGACAAAGACTGCCTTGGCCACACACCTCAGGCACTCCAGTTCTTCCTTGGGGTATACAACAGGATTTTATTTTTGCATAATTACAAATACTGCAGGCTGTACCATTCCAGAAGATGTATCTGAATAAAAGCAGCTTCAAACAAACTCTCAGTGGTGGGTAGAGCAGAGTGGTTCTTTTCCCTGTCATTAGGTTTATTTAGAAGAGTCATGTGAAGGCCTAAAAACCTTATAGAAGGTACCTTTCAGCTGTGTATTTACTGAGGAACACAGACAGGTCTGAGCTGCATGTATAGAGTGAGACATTCTGCTTCTCTTCACTGTCTGTGGGTTTGAAAACCCAGGCTACTGAATTAAACATTGGATGCTCACAGGTATGAGCAGCACCAGAACAGTTCTACTGACTATGCCCTTTTACACATTCCTCCAGCAAAAAAAAAAAAATATCCCAACTAATTAGAGTTTATGAGAGCTATGGAACATTGCTGTGGATGTTTTATTTCAAAGGTCATTTATAGTGCAATTTTTATTGCAACTTGGGGGGATGAAAAATGTAAAAAGAAAGTCCCTTCTGTTGCTATTGGGGTGTGATATAAGTTTGCTTGAGAACTTATTTGAGGGGCACATAAAAGAGATATAGAAATGCATCTCTCAGATTAAGCAAGATAATAAATAATTCTTTTATTTTATTTCCACTTCCCAAAATTTGCTGTTAAAGACTTTTGCAGCAAAAGCTTTCTTCTGTGTTGCAAGCAATTACGGTTCTGGAGCAGAACTAGCAGGATTGGGAAAAAAAAAAGATTATCCTTGTTTGCTTTAGAGTCCAAAGAAATTGCTCCATTATTTCAATTTGTTACTTTCTTACTTTTTTTATGAGTTTTTTTATTGAAGGTTATTTTTAGTGCATGTAAAACTTATAGAAATTAGAGTGAGGTCATGTCTGTGGTTAATGTCTTAACATTTCCTCTTAGAGTCAAAGTGATGTAAATACACAGCCTATTGACATACCAATCTTCTGTCTACTATATGACATCTTCTTTAGCATGCCGTACAGTAAATTTAGTATTATTGATGCTTATTTTCTTCCCATTTTTGCAGGGCATGACCAATAATCCTGAATTTAGAATAGATTTGGCTCTCCAAAAATCAGCAAGACTGAGATATTCCTGACTGATGTCTTGAAGAAGGGCAAAAAAATCAATGTTTTTCCCTTTTGTGATCTCTCAATTCAGAGAAAAATAATTGGGTAATTTTGAGCAATGTTTGATGCTGGAGTTAAAGTGATATTTTTATCACATAAGAGCTTTCATCATCTATGTTTTCTCTACAGAAGTATTTACAGCCACTTACAGCCATGACTTCCAAACAGGCTGGATCTCTTCAATTCAGTCGAAGTCAAGAAGAGATGGGGACTTGAGAAAAGCTGGCTAAAGATAAATATGTGCTATAAGCAAAAATATACGAAGACAGGCTGAGACAATTGAAATTGTTAAGCTTGGAGAAGAGAGGGCTCCTGTGAAACCTTATAGCACCTTTCAGTAACTAAAGGGAGTTCAAAAGAAAGCTTAAGGGGTCTTTTCACAATGGCATGTAGTGACAGGACAAGGGGCATGGTTTTAAACTGAAAAAGAGGAGAGTTAGATGAGATATTAGGAAGAAATTCTTTACTGTGAGGCTGGTGAGGCACAGCCAAGAGAAGCTGTGGCTGCCCTGTCCCTGGAAGTGCTCAAAGCCAGGCTGGATGGAGTTTTGAGCAACCTGGTCTAGTAGAAAGTGCCCCTGCCCGTGACAGGGGATCGGTACTAGGTGATCTTTAACATCACTTCCCACCCAAGACATTCTATCATTCTATGTACTGATGTAATACGGAAATCACTAAATAGTATGGATATAAATAACTTCGTTCTCAGAACTTCAGAAAACATACTCCCATCTCAGAACCTTCTTCAGCAATACACTCCCATAGACTAATTAGCAATGCAATGTTACAGGTTACCACACCCAGCCTCAGCTATTTTCCTCCAAACTCTAAATGAAGCTGATGGAAAGAGTTACTTACACAAATTTTCAGGTTTTCAGGCTATGCCTTGTCTTTGAATAACCTCTACTTTACTTTCAGTTTTTGATTGGTTCTCTAAACCGGAATTTTTGGAAATAATATTGTATTGAAAAATACCTACCACTTCTGGAGAAAGAGTTTTCAAAAGGGATCAGTTGTTATTGACAATTACCAAGAAAAATTATGATGATCTGATATATTTATCTTCTATTTAAAATGTAGAGACTAACTAAAGAAAACTTTTTTCTTTGGGCAATTCACCTTGATAACAAAGAAAACACTTTTCAAAATTTTATATTCCACAGGTACCCCTTGTATTGATAATATGATAATATGATAATATGCCAGAGTGGAAGAACTTTGACATACTTATAAAGCTGAATATTAAAATATAGCAATTACAAGACCTACAGTTGAAATTATATTTTTTTTTTCTTTAGAATTGCCATTCAAGTTCTGCATGCAGAGTTTTTTTCTGTTTTCCCTCCTGCTACGGCAGGATGTTGTATACTGACATCTACTTTTGCAATGTTTAAAATGTTCACATACAGTTGCCATTGTAAATCTTACTGGAACAATGAAATAAGCTTCTAAGCAAGTGCCATAATAAAAGGATAATAATTCCTATTGATTTATGTCTTGCAGTCAATTGATTTTAAGAACTGTTCAAGTTATGATCAGAGCTTATCCTGAATGAAGAGCATTTCTAAGAGCACTTGGTGTGGGCTAATTCCCCAGTAACAAACAAAGGATTCTGCCATGTCATGAGGGGTGGAGGAAATATCCACTTACAAGCCTTTTTCTTCTATTTAAATGAAATTTGTGGATGATCAATATCCACGATACTTCTTTTTCTTTTGAGTTCACAGGCATTGACAGAAGCAACTGACAGGCCCAGCTACCGTGTTATGTGATTTAGTAAACCTAGTGAACTTCTTCCAAAGGCTAAGTAGAAACTGAATATGGTATTTCATGACCACATTTTGGACTTTGACAGATAAATACTAGGGTATCCCAATTCAAAACAAGCTCTTTTACTGCAGGCTTAAAAAAATATATGAAACATAAGTAGCTTCTCCCCCACCACCCTGCCAAATTCATCCCATATACTTTTGGAAATGCAAAATCTTTATCACAATTGGCACAGCAAAATTGCAAAATCTAATTTTTAGGCTTAAGTTCTCATTTTTCATTCTCTGAGTTCATATCTTAAATAATGCTTGTTCACAGCTTGTTTGTTAGGAAGCTGCATCTTCCCAAGGTTTCTTACATATTGAGAGTCAAAGGACCCTCAGGAGGTCCCTGATCCAAATTCCTGCCCAAAGCTGTATCAGCTGTGGAGCCAAACCTGGCTGCTCAGGGCTTTTGCCAGCCAGGTCATGAAAACTTCCAAGGATTTAGACTGCACAGGATCCAGAAAGTTCCACCTGAACATAAGGAAGAACTTTTCTACTGTGAGGGTGACTGAGCATTGGAAGAGGCTGCCCAGAGAGGTTGTGGAATCTCCCTCACTGGAGATATTCAAAAGCCATCTGGATACACAATTCTGAGTAACATGTTATAGGGGACATTGGACTAGATGACCTTCAGTGGTTCCTTTCAACATTAAACATTCTGTGACTCCATGAAATGTAACAGATGAGAATCAACACTTGACAAGATAGACTATCTATAGGGGCATGTTTTATTGCAGACTTCATTGTGATCACAGAAGTCATTATGAAGGAAACAATTGGAGATATGAAACAAGTGAAACGGGTATACAGTCAGTAATAGGAAATGACATCATTTCCCCTCCCTTCCACCTCCAACCCTCATCAAGCGAATTTTGGATTGGTGACAACCAAGCCAGGAAAAAAAGAGGACCTCCTCCCACTATCTGTGTTGGAGCTTGTATTTCATAGCAACATATTCAAGTGTCCACTGCCAAAAAAACACCTCTGAAATCCCAGTCTGTTTTTGTGTACGCCATCAGACAAATAGGGAGACATTTACAGTTTTGGTTGGATCTTGAAGAATGTAGATACTTAAATGCTTGATTTAGTGCATTCTTCTAACCAATTCAGTATGTTTTGATTTGATGGACCTGAGAGTTAGTCCCTTGTTTTTTAAGATGTATCTTAATTTCTTCCATAAGGAGGAGAAAAAGTCACTGTCAATCAAATGACAGTAGTCTAAACAAACTAGTAAATACCAGTTATGTACTCTAATTTTTAAGAGCAAGTGAAGCAAGTTTTTTAGCCTAGATACACCCATACTTATAGCAGTCTTAAACATTGCCAATTTAGCTTTCAGTTATCTCATTTCTCAGAATGAATTGGAGCAGTTAGCAGGAAACACCCCTCAAAAAAAGCCAAGTCCAAACAAAATATAGAAAGCTAAAAGATAAAAATGAAACAAACTGACCAATGGAGAACTAAACTGACAAATAAGAAATGCCAAGAGGAAAAACTAATCATTCTGTTCTCCCGAAGGTATGTAAAACTAATTCAGATCCCAGTATGGTTTCTGCCCTTCAATACATACAGCTGTTTTTTTCCTTTGGTCTGGATACCTGCCTTACACTTTTCTTTTAACCATGTGATTGGAGGAATTTCTGCTTTCATCCATTTTCATCATAACGTATTGAGTGACTACACAGAACTTAGAGCTAGCTAGAGAGGTCTTTGTCTTCTTCTTTCCAAAATCTGTTTTTATCTCCCAGCATGTTAGAAGGAAGAAACAACTCCCAGATGGCAGAGAACTCCAAAACACTCTGAAAAGAACAATTATTTTTCATTAGTAATTTTATTTGTGAGTGGGTTCCATGCTTCTTTTTGTGTGTGAGATACAAAGAGAAGGTATTTTCCTTCTGTATTAACACCATTTACCTTGGTGTTTTTATAAATGGGCAAAAACCAGGATACAAGCTGATTTCATACATTATAGTACATTATAGTGGATCCTGTTCAACTCACCAGCTGTTTTCAGTAGCATGTAGAAAACAGAAGACCTGGATACTCAATTATTTAATATTTCAATTTCATTAAAAATTAAGGAAGTAGGAGCAAGTTTTGTGAAGACTTCTAATGTTTACTAACAGGTGAAAGGTGCACACAGTAAAATGCTAACAAGTATTTGAAAGAATATTCAAAATATTGTATTTTCAGTAATAATGCAATCTAATTTCATTTTCTCATAGGCTGCACTTGAAAATCATCTCTGAAGATTAAGAAGACATTAAAATAAGAGAAAAAACAGCACGATTGGCAGTTGCTAGAAGGAGATACCAAGAAGTATTCCTGAGAATTATACAATCCTTTTAATTTTTAAAGAAAATTATATAAAAGTATGCCAGCATACATCTTGGCATTATTTTCTTGTATATGCAGGTAGTTACATTAATTCAAAATTCAAGACTGATGGTATGTCACAGTAACACATCTATTTCATGGATGAATGGAGGAATGCCATACTACCAGTGGCAAAACACTAGTTCAACTAGGCCACTAATCTTACTCATGTTTTACCCTTAATATCAGCACTAATTTCTGATGTTAAAAGAAAATAACTTCATACATTCTACTGTGCTTAATTTATTTTTTAAATACAGAATTTTTACTCCTTTCAGAGTTATTTAAAATTATCTATTAAATTTTGGTAAGTGTTATCTATTTCATAGAGAGAGGTGAAAAAGGAGAGAGAAGAAAACAAAACCAGGCAATAGAAGAAAGGTCAGAGAAGGCACCAGGAAAAAAAAATGAAATAATTAACAGCCATAATAATACAGAGATGTATTTCAGATATACTTTCACATCTCTCAATAGCTTCTGAGGCAATAAAGAATTATTTTCAAAAGCAGTTTCTTCACTACTTGTGATATTAATCAATTCCTTTTATTTTCCATGATATCAAAATTATTAACTTGGCCAGTATTAAACCATATGATAGTTTCTCTAGAAAATACAGCTGAGTGTTATCTGAGAGTTGGATTCTTTTTGTTATTCTCCTCTGAGAGAGTTTTACACTGAGGATTAACCTTAGAATGGGACGAGTGTTGGCATCTCTGGAAGCGTTTGTCCCTCTGATTTAAGCCACACCATTTTGATCCTAAAAATGATCACCACAAAGTCCCTTCGGATGTAGAAGAAGGCAGTTAGTATGGAAACAGAGCCTCTCTCTCAGGTGCCAGTGCTGATGTTAGTCCCTATTGTGCTGCTGGAGTGAAGGACAGCTGCAGCAGAGAGACACTGCCTCCATACTTCCCCTAGGAGCACTTGCAATCTGGCCTCCAAAACATGTTTTTAATTTCCTCAGTGGCATTTACAATATTAATCACAGTCCTCTGGAAAAAAAAATAAACAATGGAAAAAAAAAAAGGAAGGTGCTTTTTCACTGAATTGCCTGCCTAACTCTTCAGCTTACCGCTACCCTTCACTTTTGATGTGGGACATCTCAATAGGAATAACAATATTTCAGGCTACTCAAGTGACATGTTATTCACAGGTCAATATTGTTATCACTTTTATAATTGAATTATAGAATTTATATAGATTCAGATATAAACTCATGCTTGGGGAAAAAAAAAAGTGTTCTCTGGGGTAAACCAACAGCAAACACCATCTGCTGTTCTTCTGAGCTGAGAACGATGAGACATTCCTGAAAATTCATGATTGCAGTGTCCATGGATAATTATATAATGAAAATTTTACATGGCATATGATACGTTATAAGAGTACTTTAAACATATCACGAGTACCAAAGAGGAAAAAAAAATTCTCAAATATTACAATTTTTCAGAATGATATATTGATCTTATCAGAAATACCCCTTTAATCTGTAGTCCTGCCGCTCTGTTACCTGTTTTTTTTTTAAAAAATTATTTAAAAACAAACAAACAACCCAAAAAAAAAACCCAACCATAAAAACCCAACTACCACTCCCTTTGTATTTTTCTGAATGTGTTTCTTTATCCCAGTCCCCTGTCAGTACATATGAGATAAATTTCCTCACAGGTATACTCCTGGCATACTCTTGAATCCAAAGCTATGCATTATTACATGCTTACACTTTCCAAGCCCACTAATTTTCTACAACTCAAAGCATATACCTATCATTCTTGTTTTAAATTTTTTATTTGCTTAAATGATCTACCACGAATGCTTTATCAAATCTGACTACAAGCATTTCTTTTTAGAATGATTTTTTTTTAAAATATATATAATTTGAATTCATGAGTGAAGAAGAGAAAAAAGTGTGTATCAATTCCATGAGATTATTTTTACATTTAAAAATAAAAAGCAAAATATTTTTTGTACATTTACCTAGTTGCATAACCATAACTTTGGTGCCTTAGAGTCTTAGACTATACCATTTAAGACATGGTAGACTCACAGAATGGTTGAGGATGGAAAGAACCTCTGCAAGTTACCTGGTTTATTCTCCTTGCTCAAGCAGGGTTATTTAGTGCCCATTACCCAAGACAGTGTCCAGACACCTTTAGAATGTCACCAGGGAGAGACTCTACAACCTCACCAGGACACCTGTTCCAGTGCTGTCATCCTCAGAGTTAAAGTGTTTCCACATGTTCAGAGGAACCTTCTACATTTCAGTCTGTGCCATTTGCCTCTTGCCCTGCCACTGGGCTCCACTGAAAAGGGCCTGATTCCATCCTCTTTGCATCCTCCTTTAGGTATTTAAACACATCAATGAGAGCGACCCTGAGCCTTCATTTCTCCAGACTGAGCAGTTCCATCCTTGTATGGAATAATCTGCAGTCTCTTAATCACCTTTGTGGCTTTCCAAAATACCCATAAGGACTGTCTGAGGTTTGAACAAGCTTCAGCAGCCTCACCCTCCTGTGCTATCTGAGCAGCAAACCTTGGACAACAGGTTGGGTTGGGGGATAGAAACCCCATCCTGCTCAGCAGGGAGCCTCCCACTGCCATCCCTCACTCCTTCCTCATGGTGAGAAGTGGGAATCAGGACTGGGCAGCTCAGGCATCTCCTATCACTGAATCAAGTATGTAACAGACGTGTATTTCATGGGAACTGACTGCAGCCATAAGGCACAGATAAATCTCTCTCAATTGACAGGGAGGACGCATCCAGCAATGTGTCAAACACTCAGGAAAAACAATTAAAACCCATGGGAGCAATGCATCCTAATGACTGCCAAATGTCTATAGGACCCTTGGAGAGATGCCAAGAAGAAATTGCAATTTGGAGCATTGATCTTCATCCAGTTTTTGGACATTAGGTTAAGATATACAGCATAAATAAGAGAATCCCTCCTGAGTGTGTAGCTCTGCCTCTAGTGTTTGCTAGTTTGAGCTTCAACACCTTTGGAAAATATATTCTGTATCACTTTAGAAATAATACATCAACATTGCAGATAACTCTAAAACTTTTTAGTTTATCTTCACATTTTGATAGATTTATAAATCTTTGACCCCAGCTTACAGCTTGTTTCTAAACAGCAGTAGCATCTAAAAACATTCTGATAGGAAATAACCCATGACAACAGAGCAGTATGTACAAACAAATAAAGCAAGTAACAAAATTACCCAGAAAGATCAGTCTTACTGTTTGCATAAAGTCATAGTGGATCTAGTGTTTTCTGTTCTGTAGGTTGTTAGAAGCAGATGAACTAGAAATATTTTGTTACCACTTTATCATTCAAAACATACATAAAAATAAGTTTTGTTGCTCAAAGTGGATGATGTGTTAAATAATCATTAGATAATCAGTATGCTACGTAAAAAAAAAACCCTCCAACCAAATCAACCAATCAACCAACCAACCAACAAACAAACAAAAAAATCAACGTTCTTGCATACAATAGAACAAAAGAGCTCAACTCTGTGCATACATTATGCCTTTTCTCACAAAAACCAAAGGGAATTTTCCTCATTTGAGACCTTGCACATCTTCAGTACAGGGAGAACACTGACATTCCTGAGCTCTGTGGAACATCAGGGAAGACTGGATGTATTACTATCACCTCCACGCAGAACATGAGTAGCAGGGATGATTTTGGTCAAAACAATGGCATTCCCACTCCACATGTAGACACAACAGCTCTGGATGAGTGAGTCTCTTGGCTTGTGGAAGCTGCTCCAGTTAAAACTCTGACATCAAATCCTCTGCAAGCCCCACATCCCCTGTATACTTTGAAGGGAGGTGGCACTGGAAGGAAGCCTGCTTTTCACTTGTGGAAAGGTCAGGGTAGCTCTGCTATGGGTTTCCATGCATAAAAACTGACACAAATTGTGTAGATCAGGCAGGGAGTGACTACATCTTGTGATATTGTGCTAATGAAACACAGATTTATTGCCAGCTCCAACATAATTTCTGTCTGCCTTAATTCACAAGGAACTCAACACACATTTTATCTGCATCTGGGTTTGGATGGAAAAATTAAAACTATTTTTGCATAAAACAGAAATCAAGAAGAGCTTGCCTTTAATTTTTATCCAAAGGTTAAGGGCAGCACTTAACACAAGGGGTTTTTTTTCCTCAGCTTGCATGATCTTACTCTTATGTCTGAAGATTTTTAAAAAATTACATACCACCTACCCCCAGATTGTAGTTCCACAGATAAATTTATTTTTATCAAGTACAGACACTATAAAATAAGTTAAAAATCCAGCCCTTACTTCTGTCTAGTAATCCTCCTCTTCCAAATCCAGAAAACATATTATCAAAAACAATTATAAAATGCCTGAGATATAAGGTTTAGTAAGAGTTCTGATTTAATAATCTAACAGTAAATGCTGTCATTAGTCAAGTGAGATGACATAGTGGATATACTGTGATCTAAGAATGTAGAAATTAAGTTATTAAAAAAAAAACAAACTTACACTTCTACATACTACTAGAGACTCTAAACCACTTCCTTAAATTACAGCAAGTTGAAAGGCAAGTGAAGTTAGGGTACTTTTGTGACCTCCTTTAGCCTAATGACACCTTTCAGAGGGACTAAGGTCAGTACAATGTATCCTTATCTTTGCTGGTAGTGGCTCCTGTGCCTCAGGCAGTATCACACATCACTCAGCTCTGCTACCAGTATCAATTCATTGTTTTCCTATGGCTGTGAGCAATAAATAGGTAGCACAAACCATGGATTAGGCAGCATTTAAAGACTACAGAGGTTTTTTGATGAATCCTTTGAGGGCTCTTTCTGTCTCGGTGACCACTGACCCTCCCAGATGTAACAAATGCGATGGATGTGACCAAGGCAGACCTCACTCCAGAGTTATATGAAGCCCAGCATGCATCCAACTACTTCTACAAACACGGGATTTAAGCTCAAAAAAAAAAAAAAGAAAAAAGCACCATGTCAGTTGATTCCAGGTCTTATATGACTTATATGATCTAACTTGTAGAATTTTATGAAGTGAGACAAGGGCATAATCCTTTGGCTCCATAGCCACATAGTGGAAGTCACATTCTATTTATGATCCTCACTTTCTGCACTTAAATACACCATATATACACTTCAGAGGGAAAGGTAGGTTTTGTTCTATTATTGTTACTTATTTTCTTAAGTAGTCAATGGAGAGAAGTGTATGTTCTCATATTCAAAGCTCCTAAACTGGCTTTTTGAGGTTAGGTGGTGTGAATATTGCCTAAAAGTGCTCTAGGAATTCCTGTCAGATAAGAATCCTAGGGAGGGGACATAGCATTTATTAATGTTAATATTTTTGAAAAGTGGGACAAAGGGTAAATTGTATGGACTCGTGAACACTGTAAGTTATAACCAGGGAGAAAGAAGGGAGAAAATATGAAAGTAAGAGGATTTCAGACTGTTGTGGTAGTTACAGATTTGAGTATAAGAAGGCAAACAAAATACAAATATATATATGAGTTATATATTTGATTGCATGCAACTGCAATACCTTGGCATACATGATTTGCATTAAAAATCTTTTAAGAGAGAACAGAAGCAATTGTTGAAGATTAATGAGAAAAAAAGAAAAATAAATGAGGACAGGAACAGCAAAAGAGTCTGTACTTTGAAATATTCAGAGATGCTTTCAGAGTTGAATATAATCATTAATAAAAAAATACATGTCTTATTCTATATTTAATTTATCAATATTTCCTTTAGAAAGTCAAGACAAGGTTTGGAAGGTCAGAAATATTTAAGATCTTATCTAGATAGAGATTTAACTTTTCATCAATTTTTGAGGGGTTTCTTCCAAATTATATTACACCGTGATCATATAAAACAATCCTTACGTTGAGTTAACTGACCAGTTGGTGTGAATTCTCAAATGGGCTTTTAAAACAAATTAAGCTCTTTCTATTATTTCAGTATGAATAAGGTCCATGCATAGCTTTTTTATTAGGTTGGCAGTGTTCCAACTACTTTTCTGAATTTTCTATATTATTCCAGAATTTTATACTGTAACTCTTCCACTCTGAAGTTGACCAGACCAAGCTGATTGTGGACCTTTTGCTTTTACACCTTCCAAGAGACATGTACCTTAAAAAATAATATGCACAGGGAAGAGATAAGTACACACTTGCAGAACACTACAGAAATTAAAAAAAAAAAAAAGTACATTCTCTAGTCTGTACTCAATGTTACAAAGGAAAGAATCTCAGACAGACTTTGGTCCTGATTTTTCTTGTTGTTGGGGTTTTTTTCTCTTATTTTCTTTTTTTTTTTCTCTTATTTTACTCTAACAACACTTCAGAGCACTTTAGTTCAATGTGTGTATTCAGAAATTCTCATTCTTGTCTATTCTCATTCTTTTGCTCAGTATTCTCAGATACAGAAACACTGTAACAGTGAGCCTGTGAAGATGAAGAAAACAACCAAAGTACCTTTTAAATCTGAGGCTTTTTTACTGCATTGTAAAATGGAGTTTGCTTTTTCCCTTTCTTCTTCCCCAGACCCCTGGGAGGAAACTCCTTACCTTCCTAATTAGTATGCAAGCCTTGGCCAGGTTGTGTGAAACCTCCCTCTGATTGGTCAATTGTAACCCTTCCCCTATTAACTCCCTCCCCTTGAATCCTATAGGCTGTGAAGCCTATAAAAGACCTGGCCAGGTGAATAAACTGCTCTCCTGTCCTCCGTGTGTGTCTCTTCTGGGACCTCTGGAGACCACCTGGCCAAGACCACGCGGCCTGGAGGGGATGGGAAAAGGGGGAGCTAACCCCTCAACTGCTGCAAAAAACCAATATATCAAGGTGCTCAGACACTTGCCTAACAGTAGTTTATCAGAGTGACTAACTCCTGAGGTTCAGAACTGTCACTGCAGAACTTTTGCACTGCACCTTATGTGGTTATATAAAACAAAACTTCTGACACAGAAGTGACTGACAATTCATACCTCGTTATAATTCTTGGGGTTTTGGAGATCTCATAGGATTCTAGAGCATACCAGGACAAGATATACCATGACCTTGGTGCTACTACTCTGTCCTTTGAATGAATGAACAAACCCTTCCTCTCAGTTGCTTATATCACATCTCTGGTGGAAGTGCTTCCCAGGCCAGTGCAGGAAGAATACCAACCTATTAAACCTATCAAAGGTATTTTCCACCCTAAATGATTTTATTTCCTAAGTGTGTCCTATTTTTCCTCATCCCATAACTTCTACCCACATTTCTGTCCAGCCTTTGTTCTTTTGAGTGACAAAGTCAGCTGTGGTGAGACTGTATGAGTGGCACACAAGCACCTGTTTAATTTAAAAAAAAAAAAAAAAGAAAAAAGAAGAAGAAGACATTACTTGAAATAAGTGCCCAGAAAATTAGCTAGCAGATGACTTATCTTCTGGAAGATAATGGGAAGAGATTATGAAAAAAGTGAAATGTTTTATCAGTGTTCCCATGGAAACTGAAATAGGTGCAATAACAAGCTTTTAAATTTCATCAACTTTCCTAAGATCATAAAGTCGAATCCTGCTAACAGCCAAGGCCAGAAGCCTCCTGTGTTAGTCAAAAGAGTGTTCAGTCAGCCTCAGTGGGCAACCTCTCAGCATAAGTTATGAAGAAGAAAGGAAGAGCCTTGCTGTGAGGGAAGAGACAGAAAACTGACAAGGCAAAAGGACATGGAGCATGCAAAACGAAGCCTAAGACAATAATTTTGCTGCAGATTAAACTAAAGAAATATTTTTATGAGCTTCAGAGCCACCAGTCTTGTCAGAACCCAGCCATATCCTTCGTCCCACCGTGAACTTTGCTTTCTGAAAGCAACAGCTCCCTCCACAGGCTTTTAACCAGAAGCCTGGTGCATAACCTGGGAGGAGAGGAATGATGAGTTCTGAAACTCCCACCCTGTTCTTCAGGCACAACATTTCCACTAGGCAAAGAATAATTACTGTAGGTGTGAGTCTTCAGCTTCCTGTTTTTCAAGACATAATCTTCTATGAATGCCTCTGATTGCTATAAAATGTGAACAGCTTTTTTTGTTTATAGTGTGTCAATCCAAAGTTTGGCTCATTTTGCCTTTTCTTGTTCTGACTGACAGTTTGTGCATCTCGTACCATTAGTACCTCCACTGTTTTCTAAAACAGTAATTTTCATAAGAGGAGAATGAAGTTTCATTAACGATTTTTCATATGCTGTCACAGAGGATTAAAGAAAATGTACTTGAAACTGTCTAGTGTTTTAAGAGAAAAAGTCTAACATGACAAGAACTCTGCAGCTCATGTACTGTATAACCCACACAAAACAAAATGCAGTAAGCTCTCATGCTGCACAGTGGACATTGTTCAGCATATTCATGGCTATTATATACTTGCATTTCTCTCTGTCTTCCAAATATACTTTACTGTGATTTTAGAGCTACTTTGGCTATAGCAAAATAGGCCTTTTAAGTATCCAAATGTACAGTAGAGGATTTTGTTAACAAAGGATGCCAAGAAAAACTAAATCAGACAGAAGAAAAATACTAAGCTCAGTAAACCTTGTATTCAGAAACCACTGAGCACTAAGTTCTAACTTTTCATCACTGAAGTATGCTGAAGAAACATGTTTCACAGAGGTACAAAGCTAAAGAACTGTCATACAAGTTCATGAAAGGGTTCTTACTATAAACTAAAAACTAGCAACTTGTAAAGGTATCAAAAAATACCTAAAGACATTATTTTCATCCTAGTGCTTTTGTTAGGTTCTGTAAGTCTTGGTCTGTCCCAAAACTTCAAGAACATACCAAAAATACACCCCTCCAACTCCCCCAATCCCACCTATACACCCTAAGCAGATCACCGTAAATACTTCCATTTGTGTTTCTGTCCATGAAACCAAATGCCTTCTTGCTTCCAGCCCTGCCTCGTACATATGTGGCCTACAATTTGTGACTGCCCCAAGATCCTTTCAGAGAGTGTTGCTTTCTACATGATTGCCCCTGTCTTCCCTATTCCCACTTGATTAATATAATGTAATTTACACATGATACATAATTTTTCCCTGTCTCAAAGGAGCCAGGCTTCCCTGGAGAGCTTAGCAGCCCAACTACCTTGGGAGCAGGCAGGAGACACTAAAATCCTAGCTGCCTACTCTCTAAGCCTTAGTCTAAAGAGCTGTTTTTTCCAGAGTGAGATGGCAATGCCCATGGAGTCTCTGTAAGGTCCTCCATAAAGGAAAGTCACCTTTGATGTCACCAACCAGTTTTAATTGACAAAGCATGTGGAGGGAGAAGCTGGGCTTAAACCACAATAGATCCATGATCTGTGGATCAATGGCAGTTCAAAAACATTACTATACAAATAAATGAATGAAATGACAGAAAAAAAAATATGAATGATTTAAAAACTCTTAGACTAGCCCCCACCACCTGAAACATTCCAGGCTAAACCATTAATATGCCTTAGAATGTAAATAATCCAGCAGAAATGCAGTCCATCAGGGTGGTGGGCTTTTTGTAAAAAAGGAAAGGAGCAAAATTTGCTAACACTAGTAATCAATATTTCTTTACACTAGTAATCAATATTTCCTTGTGAAAAAGAGGTTAGGCTGTGAAAACAACGTTAAATAAATATATGAAGAAAATGTTGCTACATCTTTATAGGAATTGAAATATATTATGCAATTATTATATAACATCAGGGAAATAAAAAAGTCAACACCTCACAGTATATTGCCCCAAGACATTTCCTGTAAGCCTGGAAAAATAAAAATTTTAATCAACTCTGATAAGCTACTGCCAGTAACAAGGCAGGGACAACCATTCTCCTTTTTGGATGGTTGTGTATTTTGCAGTTTATTCTTTCAGGTATTACACTTCTGTAAGCAAAGGCCTTGCTGAGTCTGCTGAGTTCAACAAACATTGACCTAACTTTTTGACCTTGTCTGAAAGCAGCTTCTAATTTCAATACAAGGCTGTAAAAATTTAATTCTGATTGTTTGAACTTACACAGCTCTGGTTCTGCATAAGAGTATGTTCTTATCAGAATAGGTTTTACAGGAAATGTAATTAACTAACTTCACTTGAAAAATACAGGATTTTGAAGTTGTTGATATTTTATTGGGGGCTCTGAATAACTTGCACTCTTCCACAGCTGAAATCACCCTCTTAAAATGAAAGCACACCAAGAGTTAAGGAAGGCTTAGGTTTCAACGTTTATAATGGTTGCACCTTACCTGGAAACATTCTCATTATATAATTTCACCTCATTATGTCAAAGTAATGGAAACTCAATGACATTAATTTCAATTAGTTATTAATATTTATAGGTGAAAATCTGAAGAACCTGAAATGCATTTGATACAGATTTAAAGATGTCTGAGACTATTTAGAGATATACAATTCAAGCTATATACTCATTTTCAAAATACTCCAGAATAGATACAGTTTTAGTTAATCCCAGCACACATTCTGCCAAATCCTATATTTTTTGCATGTGTAAGGTATCTTAGCTCTGTCCCATTTATCCTGGTTAGTATGTCTTTAAGAATAAAGCTTAGCTTTCAGTTATGTGCTAAAGAAGACTTGAGCTGAAAAACAGATTATTCTTGTATTCACAGATGCAATACGTGTGGCAGAGTAAAGAAAACCAACAATATGACTTTCAAATGCCCTGCACAGCAAACAGCCCTTACTTCTATGAGGCATTGAAACTGTGCCACAGCCCCAAAACATCTACATGACAGTGCCTCCCATATCTACTTCTCATGGTTTAACCCTGGCTGACAACTAAACCCCACACAGACATTCACTCACTCCCCTGTTCTGGGATGGGGGAGAGAATCACAAGGGTAAAAGTAGAAAACCCATGGGTTGGGGTAAAGACAGTTTAATAGGGAAAGCAAAAGCTGCTCACGCAAGCAAAACATAACAAGGAATTAATTCACTGCTTCCCGTGGGCAGGCAGGTGTTCAGCCATCCCCAGGACGGCCCCGTCCCATCACATGTAACAGTGACTTGGGAAGACAGAAGCCATCACTCTGAGCATCCCCTCTTCATTCTTCTTCTTCCCACAGCTTTATAAGCTGACACTGACACTATATGATGTGGGATATCCCATTAGTCTGTTGGGGTCAGCTGTCCCTGCTGTGCCCCCTCCCAGCATCTTGTGTATCCCTGACCCCGTTGCTGGTGGGGATATGTGAGAGGCAGAAAAAGACCTGATGGCTATGAAAGTGTTACTCAGCAATAGCTGAGACATCCTTGTGGTATCAACGTTTCCAGTACAAATCCAAAATGCATCTCCATAATAGATGCTTGGAAGAAAATTAACTCTACACCAGCCGAAGGTAGCACATGACCCTATCCCCTCCAAACTACCAACTACCTTATTACTCTTTGTTGTATGACACAAATATAAAGCTGTATTTGCTTGCATAATCATTTTATAAGCTAATCATTTAAATATGAGAAACTCATGGAAAAGTTTATAGCATGCCTAGACTTAATGAATTCATTATTACAAGTGAAAGCCAAACATGGGTTAAATACCTCCTAATGCAGGGGAAACCAAATCTAGGATTACTTAAATAGCTTCAAGCTTTGGATATCAACATTTCCTTCAACACAGCTTACTAATTTTATTATTAATGCTATAGACTTTATGAATGAAAAGAATTCTGATCAGCTATATTTCCTTTAGGTTAGCTGGGAGTCCAGGCATTGGGAAATGAGATTATAGAGAGGGAAGGAAAAAAAAAACAAACATAAAAACCAGACGAACTGGTGAGCTACGCACATATTTTGCCAAGCTGAGTTCCTGTTGCAATTGCAGTTTATCTATGTGACAAATAGAGCAGGCTTACTTAAAAAAAGTTTGAGATGTAGATCTTCTGTGGTTCTTTGTCTCTACTGAAAAAAAATAGAACATTGTATAACCTATTTTTAAACAAACTATCTTTTAACAGTTGGTGAATAAACGTGTGTTAATTTGCATGACCTGTTATCTCCAGCAACTATTTGTTTGTAGTCTTTGCTTTTAGAAGAATTGGCATTAATTATAAGTATGGAAGTAATTTGAAATGTCAGCTCAGAATTTTACAGCTTGGAACAGCTCATCCTTCAATAATTAAGTCAATAAAATTAATTTAATTTAATTTAAACAGTGAAACTTCTTTTTAGACCTTATGGAATGATTACAATTAGTATTTCATAATTAGTATTTTATTGATGTCCATGCACTGGGTTGCCAGGCATCATCAAGATACACCGATGATTGGAAGTAATTTGATAAACATTCAGAACTGTTGCATTAATGGCATGCCTCCCAATTATGCATTGAGTTAATGAATGCATTTAAATGTTATGGAGATGAATTTAAAGGACAGCTCAGCCTTAATTACTATACCACTTCCTTCCTCTTCCCAGACATTCTAATTATAACTTCAGTATTTATCACCTTTTAGTATACAAATATCAGGTTCCTCTGTAAATGGAGAACTGTAACATTTAGGTATTTTTTTTTTAAATGTGCTAACAGTGCTAAAATAACAGGGGGCCATTTTCCTGTAAAGCAGACTTGTAGAGACTGAGAAATCATTGTTTACCAGTCTTCCCTCATTCATATTTATTTTTTTCAAAGACTAACAGGTAGGGCAGGGAAGAAAGTACAACTAAGTGAAAGCCCTTCAAGCAGTATCTTAATTTTTCCCCCATGCTTAAAATAATGGAAAAGTTAGCATCATTATTCACAAAAAAGATGTTTGAAAGTGAGTACAGACAGGCAGAGGGACTCTTTGCAGGTCTGTTTCAGCGTAAGTTAATAATATAATTTCAAGGAAATGACACTGAGGACTTTGAAATCCATGGCTTCTGAAACCCCCAGTGGTTTCACTCTTACCTGGAAATGATCTGGCCCTAGAAATACCTGTCACTACTGGTGCTTCTTCAAAAGATTATGTCAAGGAGGACAGTAGTCTTGAACTCAATGAATCTCCTGAAAATTTATTCTCTTGTGAGCACAGGAAACCCCAGGTTTTAAGGAAAAGCAAAGCAAAATTGCTATCTCTAAGGGACAGAGATGAATCATCAGCTACCAGATGGCTAATTTATGGCTGCAATTTCTTAACTTTGACATGTTTAAAGGGACAGCTGATGGAAATGCCTGCCAGGAAACATTCCTATAAAGCTTGACTATGTTGTTAGAACATACTCTCCAAACTGCAAAACCTACTCTAGCACAGAAAAAAGAGGAAAAATATGAGAGTTTTGCTATCAGATGTGCTGGAGCTTTAAAAAAGAGATACAGTTTGCACAAAGCCCCTAACACATTATAAAACTGGAAGGAACACAAGTGTGTGATGCTCAAGGACGTTATTACATTACAACCTGCCAAAAATAGTCTGTTGTGTTTCTCAATATCTTAACATTTTTTAGAGCTTTAAAAGTCCTGATGGTATACAGTAGGCACTACCTGTATGGAAATAGAGTAAAAGGAATATAAAAAATTAAATTACTTGAGTGGAGTTTAAATTTTATTAATTACTACCCTGTCCAATCCCCTAATTCTTCTCTCTCTTCTCCCTTATTTAGTTTTTGCTACCTAGTTTCTCACAAAGTTCTCACAGATTTCAGGGAGTACTTTTGGGGTTTTTTGCTTTATTTTGTTTTGGTTTGGGGCTTGTTTTTTTTTTG
>WBMV01004048.1:91945-203188 GCA_013396655.1 Campylorhamphus procurvoides
TTTTTTTTTTTTTGGTGGGTTTTTGACTATTGTTTTCAATGTATATTATTGATAGTGGAGAAAAGCTAGTTTTTTAGAAGAGAAAGAACAAGCTAGCCACTCCACTGTAGGCAAAGAAATAATGGCTAAAGCTAGTAGAGAACCAAGATACCACTCCTAAATAAAGATCTATTTCCCACTCTCGAACAACTAAAGCAGTACTGTCTGTGGTGACAGACTCTCTCTCCTGTGCTGAAAAGGCAGCGTCTGGAAAGCAGACAACTGCAAAAGCGGGACCCAGAACAGGCTGAGGCAACACCAACCCAGCATCCCACTTGATGTGTCTGCTCCTATATTATGTGTGCATCCTTACTGAAGAAATAAGGCATGCGTAAGGAGGGTAATCTGACAGGAAGATATATTTATTAGACTATATATGCTTCTCATAGCACTTATATAAATCTTTGTAAATCCTTTGGCCATTGCACTTGTGCAATCTTTTTGGAGTACAGTGTGAAAAAAAAAAAGGGGGCAAATATATTCAGCTTTTTTGGTTTGCTATGACAAACATGATGGGAATTTCTTCTTGTTCAAACATATTGATATGTGAGAAGACTGTGGGTTGTGTGTTCAGGTCCCTTCCCACCAAACAGTCAGGAACAGTCTGAGATGTACATCACTCAGCAGAACTCCAAGGACATTGTGGAAAACAGTCACTGCACTGCACCTTTCTTAAATTTAGGCAAAGGTAGGGTAGGAAAAGAGGCATAAATGTAGATTTTCCTAAATTTAAGCAGTGATTAGCATTTTGTTCAACTTCCATTCATGGACTAAGCTGCGAGTCTCAGTAATGCAAGAGGCTCAGAGTGACTCTTCCATTGCGCTTAGAAACACCTCTGCTTTACACTCCTACATGAAAGTGCAATTTGTCTTTCAGCATTTGGTTTTTCCCTTAAGAGCTTGTATTTCAGACCAAAAAAAGAACAATGCACATTTCTAACTCGAAGTCTACTGAATGTGATAACATCATGATCCAAGTATACTATGAAGACTCTGAAACCAGACAATTAACAAAGTGAACCCTGATTTTAGAAAGCAAATGCACCCTTGGAGACCTGACTTAATTTTTTCTTTTTAATTTTTGACGTGGGACAAGTGTTCACTAGAAAGTGAATTGCCTGGACTCAGCATAAATGTCAAATGAATGCAGTATAATGGTGCTGGGCTTTAGGTCAAGATTTTTGGTAGAAAACATTACTCCCATTTTTTATAAAATACACATTTGGAGTGGTACATGGGTAAATTACTGTAATACTTGAGTCCTACATACTGAAAATACTTGTTTGTTGCCTTACTCTAACTACAGCAGGGCCAAACCACCTAAAGTAGGTTAAAAGTCATGTGTGATTTTCTTGCAGATTCTAAAATCTATGTATGTTATTATTAAAGCCAGTTGGCAAATATGTCTTTCTGGAGCACCAAGAATAATAAAAGATTGGAATGACAAAACTATACCACAAAAAAAAAAAACCACTGTTGTATAAGGGCTCATAAAGTGGATTTTTTTGTTGTTTATATCTTCAATTATAATGACTTTTTGCACTTACAAACAAAAGTGAATGCATCTGAATGGTCTGACCACGCTCACATATAGAAGATGGAATGCTGTCAGGTCCTCACTATGTGTCTTGAGGTTCTCTTTTCTGCTGACCAATCTGCTCAAGTGTGTTCCTACCATGATGCCAGACTTTCTTACATTGGTCCTGGCAACATTTTTCCATTTTACTAGTAGGAACCGCATCCTTGGAGCAGTGTCCAAGAAATGGTATGGTCCACTACCAATACAAGCCACACTTAACCCCTCTTAAGCACGTATTTGTACATTCCCTTTGGCAATGTCATCATATTAATTTTTCATACTTGTAAAAAACCTCTACAGATTTACCTTCTGAATTCAGAATGAAGACTCCTCTTAAGAGTCTCCTGTATTCCATTCTAACACAGGTCCTTTAAATGATCTTATATTTCCATTAGGTTCAAGTTCATCATTATTCAACAATTTCAAATTTATAGATGTAAGCCTCTCTAAAAGAACAAAAAAAAACCCTCACAGAATTCTGCTCCCCAGTTTGGAACAAGCTGTGATCTCTACCCAATTTCTGGGAAACACTGTGAAAACAGTGAACCATTCCTGGCTGTATTTTTTTCCTTGTAAACCAGCCTGTGTTTTGGCTTTAATCCCATGTATAAAATCAAAATGTAATAACAACCTCCATGAGCAAAATGTCATTCTGTCTAGCAACTGAAGCTGCGGCACCAAACTGTGCTAACTAGATCACTGACAGTTCCACACTGTCAATAAATGACAGTATTGGTATGAGTAATATGTATACTTAAGGCTACATGTAATGGGAATAAAATGTTCTTCTATTGTCAAAAGTGTATCATTTCAGAATCTTCATAGTAGAAGCTTGCTCCATAGCCCAGCAGGCTGGCAGACAAGGGAGCTCACAGATAAAGACCAGAGCAATGACAGGTATAGCTGCTACATGTTTCTGGAATACCATGATATAACTACAACCTTATTAGATAAGCAGAGGTGAAAGTGAAAAGAAAAAGAAGACAGGATTTTAAAAGGAATTGCCTCAAGCTTGTGTGTGGCAGTACATGTACAGGAGACACTGTAATGTTTGGCCCAAACAAGCAAAACTGACAAAGTAAAAACTGAAGATGCCAGAGGGTTGATGAACAATCATAATCAAGAAAGTCTGACTTTTGTATCACATCCTTAACATCCAACTTAAAAAAAAACAAACAAACATCACCAACCACTCAAAAGACCCCAGCTAGTTTTACTAAAGTTATTTTTAAAAGTAAGTGGAGTACCAGCACTATATATATCCAATCAGTGGACTAAAGCTCTAGAAGTCATTCTATTTTCTTACACAAGCCTGCCTCGCTTCCTCCCCCAGGCTGTTGAGGACATTTGCAGAGACACACAGAGCAACATAATATTGCCACTATACTGTTTGTCCTTTATCCCAGGGGGATAAAGACACATCTGGAAGGTGTGACTGACATATTAAAGGAGAGTGCGAAAGTGCCTAGGGAATAGTTTAATTTATTAGAACAACTGTCCTAATTACGCCTCTTTCATGGCTATGGATGTACCTTTTATGTTGATCTCCCTCATCTTCACAGAGCAAAGCTTTCATGCTGTGGTGGGTTGACCTCTGTGGGCTGAGTGGCAAACCTCAACCCAGCCCCTCTCATACTCCCCCTCCTCAACAGGACAAGAGGGTAACAAAGTAAAGTAGAAGAGGTCATGGGCTGAGACAAAAGAAAAGAAGTTTCAAGCAATTGCTTTAAGCACAGAATTCAAAGTAAAGAAATGGGAAAAGTTATTTTGCAACAAGAGACTGTTTTGAAGAAGGAAAACAGACCATGCCAGTCCAGTTTATGAGGCAGTCTGAAGTGTTAGTGATTCAAAGAAGCAGCTGTGTTTAAAGATGGTATTTCCAAACCAGATATCTCTACTTTTCATAGTTCTTAAGCACTGACATATGCAACAAACAGAAATCCCAGCATACCTGCTAGATAAACCTCAACTGATGTGTTAAGAATTCATCTCTTTAGAGACTTTCCTGACTAAATTTTATATGCTTATATAATAACATTTCATCATATAATTTTAATAGGGGCATGAATTAGTTCTACTGTACTTGTCTTTAATATTCTTTCTAGAAAGAATTTTTTATTCTGAAAGAAAAGTAAAAAACATGTTATTAAGTACCTGCTAGGAAAGAGATATCTTCACAATGTCAATTTTAAATGAAAGAATTTTTCTCCCCGTCTTAAACCTAAAAGGAACCACAATCCCCTCTGTCTTATGAATCAAATAGAATAAAAAAAAATCTGGCTTGACACTTGTGTGGGACAGCTTTTTGCTCTACAAATACACCTGAATAATGAATTTAAACAGCTTTTTATCTTGTTTCAATCAGAAAGCTGATGTAGACAAAAACCTGCATTTAAATAGCATTATAGTACAGATACATGATGACAAAACCATGCAAATTCAAAAGCAAGTGCATCTTTTAAATTACATATTTAAATTGGAAAGCTCTGGCTTTTGTGGTTTGCCTTGTTTGTATGCTCTGAGCGTGGCTTTCCTCTTTGGTCCAATTTTAATATATAAATTGTACTTCACACAGTCTCAAAAGGTTGTGAAACAGACATTCAGTGTCAGCCATTCTGGCCTCCCCGCATGGCAGACATATGAACGATTCACAATAGCTGAATTCATAATGAGGATTTTTTAAAGGTTCATAATGTAACTTGAGTTTTGCAAATTGTGATTTAAACAATTTTCAGGACTCTGAAGTATATGTATTTTGATAAACTTACTATTTATATAAAAGCATTTACTACTACAGACAACAGAAACTCCTATCTTTTGTGGATTATAAATCCTGAGTACAACTGTTCCAAAAGCAGTATTAAAGTCTTTAATGCTGATCCAGTTACTAGGCACATGTCCTAAAGTCACGTGCCTAAATATCCTAATGAAACTTTAATTGCAAAGAAAAGAGCATTTCTAAAATGAAACAGTGTTTTTCATTTCTACAACACCCAGGGGCAATAATTCACATATAGACTAATGGCCTGTAAAATTCTGCTTGTTGACTGGTAACTGCAAAATTCAAGCCATGTGTAAGAACATGAAATGTTTCCAGTAGAGTAATGGCTTTAAAATCATAAAATGGCCATGGGAGGGAAGTTAAAGCTCATCTCATTCCAACCCCCTGCCATAGGCAGGGACACTTTCTGCCAGACCAGGTTGCTCATAGCTCCATCCAACCTGCCCTTGAACACTTCCATGAATGGGGCATCCACAGTTTCTCTGGGTAACGTGTGCCAGTGTCTCACTACCCTCACAATAAAGAATTTCTTCCATGTATGTAATCTAAATTCCCCTTCTTTCAGTTTGCACCCATTACGCCTCCTCCTATCACTAGAGTTCCTGATGAAGAGTCCATCTCCTATTTCCTTGCACACCCTCTTCAGATACTGGAAGGTGCTGTGAGGTCTCCACGTAGCCTTCTCTAACTCTGGAGGTTTAACTGAGTTTATTTAGTTCTTCACTCTTAGTAGATCAGTTTGCATTCCTCAGCTTCTTGGTTTTACCCTGGCATTAAAAGTAGTAATAGATCATGCAATCTGCATTCAGCACCTCACCTCCCTCCCTAGAGCTGTCTATAGACATAATCCCTGAGATAAACTTAGGGAAGGTGTGTACTGCTTTAAGACTTGTGTGAACAGCAAAACAGAAGATAATTTTTCTGGCTCTGAAAAATTTACATTCTTGCTTGCAAAGATAGAAGGTGCATACACATTAAGGAATATGTACTAGGCTGTAGGTGTATCCTTCCAGACAACTCAAAGCTATAGGAAAAGATAAATACCGTGTCACCCCAAAGTCTGTTCATATACAGTATCACTGTTACGCCTGACATAAATTCTCATCAGCTGACCTTAAAGTCATATAGGCAAAGAAGTTTCAGGAAAACTCCATGGAAGGGGAGAAAAGCACAGCCTGTGTTATGGCAAATTTTTTCTTAGTTGTTCTCTTCCTTGATACATACAGGAAAGGCAGTGCTGAGTCAATTTAGAATAAAAGTGCTAAGAGATGAATTGTGGACTTCCCACATCATCATCACCACCACCCTACTGGGGAATAACACCTGAGGTCCAAGATCAAGGGTCCGCCTGGATACAGAACTTGCAGCTACTGAAGTTCACTGCCTGGGAAATAAAGACTACTGCTTCCAGCTGACCAGGGAAATTTGGTCCTTGCTCAAAGAGGGCTACATGGTGGATTAGAGGTTGCGTGCTAATGTTTTGCCTTTCATATGTACTTGTAGAGATGTGTCTTCTACACATGTAGTTTCACAGGTTCTTTAAACAAATCAAGTGTAAGTGTTTGCGTAAGAAGAATCTATCTTAAACTCCCATGCATTTTTTTTTTCTGGCTAAAGAAAAATTCCCAGATATATAACATAGAAATGTCATTACTTTTTTTTTTCCCCTTTTAATAAAAATGCGTCTACTCAAATAATTATTTTTGTTTCTTGGGTTTAGGCATACATCTAAGCCATAACCTTTTGTTGGACAGTTTGATTTGGTTAATCACCTCTAAATACCACAATATGCAGTATAGCTGCAAAGAAAATTCATCTAGTGAGTTTAAATAAATAAATAAATAAACCACAAATCCTCAGCTTCCCACCCTCCCCCCAAATCATAAGCAAGAAACTAAACTGAGAAAGCCTAATTTCCCATGTTGAAAGTGCAGGAAATTAAGTTTTCTAGTAATTGTGCTATCTAGTTATTGATTAAATCTATATTCAGGGTCTAACACACTTGAATACTTAACTAGAAACACAGACTGGTATCATGGGTCTGAGGTGTGTGGGTTTTGATCTTGTTCTCCTTGGTGAAGAGTTTGCTTTTCTTCAGCCTGACTAACAAGGTAAAATGAAAGGAAGATCTTTATTTCAGATATTTTGGAATTATTGTTGGTGGGGGTTTTTTTGTTGTTTTTTTTTTTTTCCATTTAGGAACATATTAAGGAAAATAAAAGGTAACTTACAATTTATCCTTAATTTTACTACTTGTGCCTGCATAATCTTTTTGACACTTGGCCCACCAACACTACATGCCCACCAAACATCATGAGACTGGCCTTATGTTATGGAAATTTTACATTCCAGCCACAATAGGGTTCAATTCTAGAACCCTTTTGAGTCAGGAAGCCAAAAATGCTTTCTTTTTTAGCAAAGTTCTCTTTATTGATAGTGCTACAGCTTGAGCTGGTGTCTCCAAAGAAGGAACCTGAACAAAGAAGTCCCTGGGCAGCTGTATCATTACAACCCAAGTTTTCTGTACCTCAAGCAATATTTTAGACCAATAGTAATGTCTTAGTTTGAGGGAGAACTAAGATATCTATGTTGGCCAAGAAATAATCCCTCTGCTTTAAATTTAGAAAAACAGGACTTTAATTAGGAAAAAAATATATNGTCCTCCTACTCCGCCGGGTGCTGAGCTCTCTGACCTGAGCAGAAAAACCAGAAACACCAACCCTCTTCCCCCTCTCTCTCAGGCTGGGAGGGATATCAGAACAAAAAGCCTGGCCAAGGCAGATAACATCAGGGTATACATGTCTTTTGTCTCCCTTGTTAAACATCTTTACCAACACTAAGGCGTTGGCTCCAAGCTTTTTTGGAAGGAATTCCCCCTTAGGCTTTGAAACTCTAACAAGTAATATTAAGATGCGAGCTCTTACATCTTGTTGGTTTGATTTGCTTATTGTTCTGTTACTGGGCAATAGTATTTTTATGCAAGATACAATGGTTCTCTATCTTGTTTCACACGCTCTTAGGCTGGTTTCAGTGGGTTCTGTCATTAGGTCTTCAGCATGCTCCGATTAGGTTATTATTGTTCAGGTATCATGACCTATAGGCTTTGTCTACTAATGTTAAACTACTATTGCTAAGTTTGAGTTATATAATGATCCTCTCCAGAACAGTCCTGCCTTTGTTTTTGTTAATGTTCCTGTTATTTTTTATATGGGACCAGAATATTTGTAGCCTATAAGATGTAAGCCCAGTTGAGTCACCAAATGTTGCAATGTTAAATACAAATAGTATTACAAAGATTATTATACAAATCAATAGCCCCTAAAGAATTCATTTTGCCCAGGCTCTTAAATCTGATATACAGGAGTGAGCCAAGACAATAGTTCTTGAAATCCTGCTGAAGTATTATCCATTTGTATCTTATGCATTAATTTTACTTGTTATCACAACTTCCAGACACCAACCAAAATCCTCCCACTCTGGTCAACAAACATGCAACTACTGGTATTAATAAGTGTACACCCTCCTCCTTGCAAGGTTAACAAAGTCTCTAATGTCATTCTATTTTTCAGTAATTTTGGAGGGTTGTCAAACTTTTTTTTGGAACCTCATAATTTCAACAGCAATTATATTGCCTAAAGTTTCTATTGCCACTGAACTGTTAACTAGGACTATTTTTGATTCACTCATGCTCAATCATATAAGAAAACATAAGGAGTGGAATGTGGTTGGACTTTCTACTGGTGAATTACCATAGCAAAATTTGAGAACACAAGCATTAGGAGTTGGGGCTCCTAAGCCACAAGTTTCCAACCGATCTCCTGGTAAAGTGTTGTGAGTTTTCTTACCACATAACCCTTATCACCCTTTTCTCTCAGGTACAGAACAAGGTGCATGGAATAGTCCCCAAGTATTCCTGCTATTTTAACTTCTGTTGTTTGGCTACAATCATTAAGGTTGCTCACAGAGATAGCACTAGTATATAGGAGCTTGAATGGGGCAAGTATAATGTTTTACTCAGTGCATATTTATCCTTTGCTTTTAGGGTATCTATCTCCCACTGTTGTGAGTTCCTGTGGTCTTGATGGGAAGCAGAATTTGTTTATAAAGTAGTCTGTGACATGTTGTTTGGTACAGGGATCCCTAACAGAGGAATGCTCAAAGCTGAGTGTCTTGGAAGGGGGTACCCAGCCAAGAGTTAGCTTTATTAGCAATTTGGACTATGGTTTAGTGACAGGTTAAAATAAACATTTTTCCTCTGAGTAATGTGACTGTATACATTTATATACTCCCTCTACCCATGTAAAAAACATGACAAAAGTTAGTAACTTAACCTGTAGAATTTCCCTAATTTTGCTCAGGCACTAGGAAACCTCACATCTGAGTAGCATTGGAAAAGATATAAAAATTAGTTCATTTTTTAAGACAGTGGCCGTGGCAGATTCTTCCTGCACCAGTTGTTGTTCATCCCATTGAATAGCTCTCTGACAACCACTTAACATGCAAGTGATGGATCTAAGCTTCCTGTCCTCTAACTTTTACAGCAAAGTAAGAACTTAATAACTCCAGCCCCTCCCTCTTCCCAATTTAGATTTATGAGAAAACACTCTTATTAAAATTTAATCTCCAGGCTGCAAATCATGTACCTGTACTTTCAGAGGTGTGGGTTAGTACCACTGATCATGACCTTTTTTAATTTTTGAACTTTCCTGTAAGCTTAGAATATAGTGTGCCTAATGCTCATCTGCATTCAAGAAGCTGGTTTGGGCTGGGAAATGTCTCCAGTATAGATAAATGTATCCCAGTAAGGAATTCAGCAGGCAATAGCTTTAAGGGTCATCTTGGGGTTTTTCAACTGTCTCACAAAGGTAAATTGAATTGTTCTGGCCATTTTAGTCCTGCATGTGTGCAGACTTTAGATATTCTCTTTGATAGTTCGTATTCATCCTTTCTACCTGCTCAAATGGTTGAGTTCAATAAAGGTCTGCAATCTTTCTTTTAATTTCTAAGCTTTTAGAAAGTCACTTGATTATTCCTGCTGTGAAACAAGACTTTCTTCTGATTCAGATTCTGGTACCTCATACCTAGAAATAACTTCTTTAAGGAGAGCTTTTATTGATCTTCCTGTGTCTACTTTTCTTACTGGGGAAGCCTCCACCCATTCTGGTAATTGTTCTACTATCACTAACAAATATTTACATCCACATTTTGTAAATGCATCAGCATAGTTTAAATGGAATCTTCAGAATGGAAAAAAAGGTTGACCTCCCAATTCATCCATGGGTTTTATATTTGAGAATTTCTGAAAGGCATGACAAAAAATAGCAATTTTTTAGTGGCTACATAAACACCTAGTGCCACTCATCCTTGCTGTACTTGATTAGCCATTGTTTCCACTCCTCCATGAGTTGTACCATGGAACCTTTTCATTACAGTAATTTTTTGCAGTCAGATAGGTTTTCCACAGGTTTTCCATATTGTCTTCGTCTTCTGCTGTTTCCCATTTTCTCTCCTCTTCCTCACTTGTCACATTTGTGTTATAAAGTTTATACTTTTCTTGAGTGGCCAACACTGGACCATGAGCTCCTGTCTAAAGCAGCTGCCATAATCTTTTATGACAAGCTGGCAAGATACAGCTTTTGAAGCTCTATCAGCTAAGGCATTCTCTTCCCTAATTACAGTATGGACCGTGAACCACGTCAGTCTCTTTGGAAAGTTGGAAACTGTTGCATTGCTTTTCAGTAAATTGATGGGAACTATTGGTCTCAAAGGACTGACTGTATTGGATTTTACTATTCAATCTCTGTTGAAAAATTCCTTGAACTCTACAAGGACTTTTTCATTACTCCTATTCATGTCTCTTCCATTAATTGGTAGGTATTACAGTGCCTGGTACATCTGAGCTCTAGAATGATAGACCACTTTGTGATAGATATCTGCAGCCTCCTTATCGAGATTTAAGTTCATTTTTTGTGGCTACAGTATAAGACAAATGTATGTATTTCTAACCTGTTGCTTTCTTGAACCACCCAAATAGTTAACCAGCTGCAAGTGCTGACATTTCCTTAGGGGGTAATTATTAAAGAATTAGTACTTTCAGAATTCATCAAGTTTTACTGTCCACCATCAGTCTGCATCTATATCAGAGCATATTTTTCATCTCTTGCCTCCTTTTTACATTTAGTTCATATTTAAGTCACTTGGCTTGCATTTCTGCAAACATCTTTGTTATCATCATCTCAGTTGGCACTACCAACTCTTCTCAATTTATGACAAGCTGAGAATGTCATTAACAATATATCCTCCTCCCACCTCCAAAGCAATAATGATGATGATGATATGCAAATGACCTATTGAAGTAAATAAGCCTTAACTATGATTTACATAACTTGGAAAAAAGTCCCTGAAGAACACTTGACAAGTTTTCCCACTTTGATATGGGTACTTGAACTTTTTTTTTTTTTTTCAAACAATTCTAATACAGATCACCATTCTAGAATAATTTGTGTTAAAGCTTAAGGGGATGATCTCCCACTTTTCCAAATGGATTAATTTTTAAAAAAAAATTAAAAAAAACCCTGAAACACATTTCATCTAGATATTTAAGCATTTTGCTGGTATTTATGAAAGTTTAACTTACAAATGCAAGTATTTACTGTACATGTGCAAATCAATGATAAGGACACTTACAATTCTATCCCTGTAACTTTGAAAATCTAGTTTACTATATCTGCTGTGGTAATTTCTGCACTTTTCTGTTGGTTCAGGACAGACTATAGCTTGGTGTGTTGTTATCTGTTTTTTTGGGGTTTTATTCATGTTTGGTTTTTTGTGTGCTTGGTTTGGGTTTTTGTTTGCTTGTTTGTTTTAATGAAGTCCACTCTTTATAAGCCTATGAATATTATGTGGTGACAGAAAACAAACAAAAAAATGTTTTACAGTGGCACATAGAAACCACTATTCATCCGTCAGACAAAAAGCTTACAAGAAGGGCAGAATTCACTCATGCTCAAGTCATTGCAGGATTTATCAACCACAGCTTACAGACAAGAAACACCCTAACCTAAACAGTATCAATCTCTACTCCAGCTTTGAGATGCTGTTAAATCTCAGGCAAGTCACATTTTCTGATGCCCAGTTAGACCATGACAGGGGAGGAGTCATCTGCATGACAATGCCTTAATTCACACAGAGAGATCTACTATGTGATCATACAGGGTACATAACGAGGGAACAGAAACAGGGCTATCATGGGCATGAGTCACATAATGTCAGATGAAAATGTTATAATGGACCAAGATGAGCGTCACCTTGAAGACCTATTCACTGACCATCACAGGCTCATGCAGACCAAGACGTCCTTTGTGTGTTAGGGCCAGGTAGGACAGAACAAATCCTTCCCACCACCTTCCCAGAAGTTAAATTTCTAGAAGGAGCTATTACTTAATCTGAGACTTGGAAGCACAGCACAGGAGCTGCATCCTCTTTTTCCAGCTCTAAGTCAACTGCCTATCTCTATCTGCCAGACCTCACTGTGGTGCAGATGCAAATTAATTATTTCAGTTAGCTTACCTGATTTGAAATTGATGCACATTGCTCAGAATTTTTTTGGCTTGCCCAGCACAATTCAAAAAAGTAAAAGAGAATTTTTATAAACTGAACACACTGTGTATTTACCATTTTTGAAATAATTATTGCATAGCTACTTTAGAATTTTATTCTCTATGGCTACTCCACACACCCTAACCTACCCTGGATACAGTAAGCCCAACACAGACAACAGCTTGGGAGTAAGAAAGGAAGGGAAGGAGGAAAATAATAAGGCAAGAAGCTGTGCTTCTGCAGCATCTGCACTTGACATAATAGCATTGAAATATTCTATGCATGCACCTCTATGCAATAGTCACTAGATAATTCCTGTTACCATCCACAGGAGTCATGCTTCTACAGAGCTGAAATCACAGTAACAGGAAGATGAAAAACATTCATTCAGACAAAAAAAAAAAGTTTATTTTACCCAGAAGGAAAACAAGGCTCTTCTTCCAGTACATGTAGAAAACTATTTTCTGAGAAAAGAAAAAAATGTTGTTTTCTTTACCTTAAATATATTATTCTATATGAGGCGATAAACATAATCTACATACAGAGATAAGTGGATAATGTATACAGAATATTGCATGCTGTATTATCACCTTGATCAAATATATATTGTCAATTGTAATGCTGTTAATTGTTGTTGTTCTGTTATGAAAAATAAGAATAAATCTACAAGGACAAACTATCACTGCCAGGAGTGGGTGTTCAGCTCCACTGACTCCAGGCAAGCTGAACCTGCTGATGCCAGCAAGGACTATGACCCCAAGTCACTCTTCCCTCAGAAGAGTGAGGGTGCAGGATACAGGACATGCTGCATACTTCTATTTCTGTAAGGGCTTTAGCACAATCTGCATGCAGGGTGTGAAATGCAGCAAAATTGTAGCATACGGAAAGGTTGACAATGTCCTTTTGCTAACCTACTTCTTCAAGGCAATATTCTCTCATCAGCTTATCCTTCTTCTGGCCCTCTGCTTGAGGTCTTTGTCCTCTTCCCCTCCTCTCTAGTGTGCATTAGAATTGAGCTCTGTAGCTGAGCAGTCTTCTCCAGAAGGCAACTGTACAGGCTAATTTTATATTCTTCTGAAAATCCTCTCTCCACTGAGTGTGCTTTGAGGTAAATTTGAGGCCCTTTTATGTAGTTTTACTCCTACAGGTCTTTTACTGTTTCCACCACTTACTTCTGTACTAAATACTTTATTAGGTTGCTGGTGAGTGTGCAGGCTATTCCAGCTCCTTTAACTTCTGATTCTGGAAATAAAAAACTCTGTCTCAGAACTGACATAGTGGGAAGGGGCAATGATATGCAGGCCTTGGAGCAAGCAACAATGAGAATATTGCCAATTTAAACCCCAAAATATTAAAAGTACAGTAATAAAAACTTCTTATATGCAAGTATTGCTTCTAACACTGGCACACTGTGGCTGCAAATACACATTTCCTCCAAGTTAGGTGTTTGTTTTTAAGGCCTCATCCAGAACACTTGCTGACATTAGTCAGAAGACCATAGATATCATTCGTATATGTAAGGATTGAAGTTTTCAAGGACTGGACTACCCTTATCACAAATCTTAACATCACAGTTCATTGCCTTTTGTCAGGAATTGTTCCTCACTGCTGGGCCTGTTTTGAGGCCTTTGAACTTTCTTCCATGTGTGGCTAAGAGGTGGCAGGTTTCTCACTTTCCCTTTCATCTTTTTCAAGGAATACATTTCCTATTTTATTTCCTTTCCCCTTCTTTAGCACAGGTATGGCTTTTATTGATTTCTCCTCAGATTTCCACACTTGCCTCTATCAGCTACCCCATTCCCTACCCATGAGGAAGCTGCACCCTGGTGAAAAGCATCAGATGATGGTAGTCAAGTGCTGTGGGAATGCAGAACTGAGGATGAATCATTGCAGATGTCTACCTTAGACTGCACATTTATACTTGTTAGCTACTGGTTGGTTTTTTGTTTTGCTTTTTTTTTTTCCTTCACTACATAAAAGACAAAATCAGCAAAAGAGCAAGGAAATATGTTGCTTTCAAGGGATCACCTGCCATTTCACCTACAGATATAACAGCAGGTTTTCAACATACATGAGGATTCTGCAGCTTTCTTCACCTCCGTCTTTGCCTACATGAAGAAGCAATGAACTACACTTTAATGACAAAGTACATAGATGCTCTTCCCACCTCCCCTTAAGCAGCTTTCGAAAAAGATGGCAGGAACAGTTCAGATCCACACTGAATTTTCCTGTGGAGCCAGGGACAGAACATTTCAAAGCAGAAAACTATCAGAAGCACAGTGCTCCTGTATAACCCTAGTGCCTTGCGTGAGAAATCCCTGAAGTCAGAAATGTTCTTTGGCTTGGTACTGTTTCCAGCTTTAGATCCTATGAGCAGAATAAGAAGCACACTGCTTCTGAAGAGAGCAAAAACCACGATGCTCACACAGTGAGTATGGAAGTATACTCACTTCTAGTAACTCTACTGGACATGCTGGTGTTCTCATCCAGAGATGGGAAAGGATAAGGTAGAATTCAAACCTATTTTAAGTTTTGCATGCAATTTGTCAAAGAAAAATGAACTTAGGAAGCATTGGAACAGCTTTATGCCTAGAGAATCTTCAGAGTGACCTAATTACAGCCATCCAATACTTGAAGGGAGCCTTGAAGAAAGAAGCAGAAAGACTATTTACAAGGGCATGCAGTGACAGGACAAGGGGGAATGGCTTCAGACTGAAAGAGGGTAAGTTTAGATCAGATACTAGGAAGAAATTCTTTACTGTGAGGGTGATGAGGCACTGGAACTGGTTGCCAAGAGAAGCTGGGGATGCCCCATTGCTACAATTCTTCAAGGCCAGCTTGGATGGAGGGGGTGGCAGAACTGCCTGATCATTAAGCTCCCTTCCAACCCAAACCATTCTATGCTTATATGCCACTAAGAAGTGACATGTGTATCTTCCCTCCCCTTGGCCACTCCAGAATTTCACTAGATAGTTACCAGCACAAACCTTCACTGAACTGCCTATTGGTGATAACAGAAACACTAGACAGCAAACACTAGTTTTCCCAATATGATAGTCACCACAAATGTACCCATGTTACCTCTTTTCAAAGAAGCTGGAGATGGATAAGTAGCAGAGCAATAGACTGAGGGAACAAAAGGACAACTTCTCACCTAATCACTTTTTAGAGCACCACCCCAGCCATGTGGTTTAAAGATAATCCAGGGTAGCACTATGATTATCAATTATACAATGCAGAGACAGACTTCAAGTTCCACACATTACAGATATAGTCCTTTATAGCAGTCTCCTTGAAAGGCTTGCACAGACTGTCGGGTTTTTCTTCAACTAGATTTTCATAGGTTTATAAAATACATGCTAAACCTTCAGTAAAATTGTCAGACAAGCAGGAAGAGACTTAAATCTCCTAAAATTAGCTGTCAAAGTTAATTGGATAGTTAGAGCAAATGATTTACTTGAAGCAGGTTTCTTAGGTTCCTGTGTCTTGAGTCGATTATCTTCCCTCATTGACTGTAGGGGAGATCTAAGGGAAACTCAGGACAACCTGGAGCAGGCATCTGTTTTTCAGGTATCTGGGTTACTTGCCTCAAAAAGAAAACTGTAATTTGAGTTAAATATCAATATTGTAGGCATATTTTGACTCTGCTCACATTAAAACACAGGTAAAAAACCTGAGTGCTCTTCCAAACACAACATCTAGATGCCCACCTTTCCTAAGGTGATTTGGTTTCCTTAAAAGGAAGCCAGAGTGGTGTTGATGTTACAACATTACCCAGAAATGAGGCAACTGGAAGAGTAGGACTGCATAAAACACCACACATCACACCTGACACTGAGCATAACACTCCATCTTATTCTGTACAGTTTACCAGAGGAAAGAAAGGTGGGAATACCTGCTCAGCACTTCTCTTCCAGAATGTGGCGAGTTTGCTGCTTTGCAGAAAATGTGACAATACTTTCACAGCTACATAGCACCTGACAATTTTTAGGTTCCTCTGGGAAATAAAACAATCAAACAAACCATACACCAAACAAACAAACAAACAAAACAACAAAGCACAACCAACAAATAAACAAAAAAAACACCAAAAACAAGCAAACAAAGAAAAAACCCACAAACAATCCCAAATCAGACAGAAGAACCCCAAAGAAAAACAAAAACTTTTTTTGATAACTTCTAGTAAGTGAGGAAACAAGAAAAAAAAACAAACAAACAAAAAAACCCCACAGAAATCACAAAACTGAGCTTCAGTTTGTATTCCACAATATTTAGCAAAGTATAAGCTTCAGGTCATAACTGTCTCCTCCTTGACAGTGCTAAACAGGCACTTTTTCTACTGTCTCTTCACCTCTTGTCAGGAAACTTACAGTAAAGCGCAGAGTACTGTTTGCAATTTGCTAACTCAGTCAAAAATAACCCAAAACTGATTTGTAGCCAGAAAGACAGACTTCTTTTCTCAAGGAAACCAGGCTAGAAAGTTAAGGCTATTTAGGATGACAGGATCCTTATTGATACTCAAAGCTTTAAGGCTGGTGGTGGTGAGGAGCTTGAGAGGCTCTTGTCCATCTGACAAGATTTTACACCGTTAATTATTTTCTCAAGATTTATCTTCTTAATACATGTTCAATACTTCAGATCGCTACATTTAAAATAAATAAGACACTGTAGAGACAAAATAGGAGATTCTAGGAATTTACAACTGTACTGTGTTAATATAAGCCAAGACTGAAATTCAAACTTTTCCAACAGTATCTTGTATTACATCTCTAGTGTTTACACAATCTGTAATGGAATCGGTGCTCATTTGATATTTCTTGAAGCAAAAGTTTCTGCTATCCCACAAGTAATCCAGAAATTCCCTTTTCAAAAGAAGAAATTTCAAACATATCATGTGTATATAAAAAAAAAAAAGTTGACAATATCAAGTGTAAAAGTTCACAAGTCTAAAAGTAAGCCTGAACTCCCAGTAAATTTCTAATTTCTTGTGAATTTTATTTTACCATGACTTTTGAGCCTTGCAATGTACAAGTACTTTGACCTCATACCATATTCCCTAATGCATGAATTTCTGTATATATTTTAGCACTGAATCTATACATACCAGTGATTCCTTCCATGATTGTCAAGTAAAACTGCTATTGACTTCAGAAGCTCAATTTACTTTTGTTAAAAGAAAAGAAAAAAAAACCACAAAAAACCCCAACAAAAAGCCAAAACCCACCAAACAAACAAACAAACAAATGAAACTACCCCAGAAACTAACAGAACACAAGCCAGATCCACCACTCTGAATTACTGCAAACTGCCATGATTTTGATGGCCTCTGGGTACTTAAACTGTTACCTGAAGCCCTATCTCCCAAAGGTAAGACAATTATTTCTCCTTTTCAAAAATATAATAGTACTTTCCTTGTTGCAGAGAAGAATTTGGAATTATGTGTCAAATATAGAATCCTAGAGCCATTAAGTTTGGGAAAGACCTTTAAGATCAAGTCCAGTCATATCATAGCACCACCAGGTCCTCAAGTACCATATCCGTATATTTTTTGAACACTTCCAGGGTTGTTGACTCCTCAGCTTCCCTGGGAATTTTGTTCTAGTGTTTTAAAATCCTTTCTGGAATAAAAGTTTTCCTAATATTAAATTTAAATCTCCACTGATACAGTCTGAGGCCATTTCATCTAATCCTATCACTTGCTACATAGGAGAAGAGACTGCCCCCCACCTGGTTATAACCTCCTGTCAGGTAGTTTTAGAGACCAGCAAGGTCTCCCCTCAGCCACCAAAGAGCTTTTCCTTTTCTCTAAGATGAAATTACTCCATCTCCTCGACACTTTCCAAACGCCCTTACAGACTTGTAAAGTGCCCTGCCCTGCCTGAACAGATTCAGCAGGAGAGAAGGAACAGCTCCTTCTGCCAGCAAGTGTGTTCTCTATGCCGAGAGTTATAGCACATCCCTTCAACAACAAAAAAAAGCACCCTCACACTTGGATGTGGAGTCCATAACACTATAACCATATTTACAAAAGGAAAAAAAATTCAGCACCCAGCATTGTTGATATTTCTCATAATTCACAGGTGTGAAAGTCTAAGTATTGCCTCCAGTCTAGTCTAGTCTATTACCTCCAGTGCAGCTGACCATGCTGGGACTGAATGTGAGCTGTGTGGCACTTTCTCCACTGTTCCCTCCTTAGTGCTAAACAAATGGATGGAAAGGGGAAATGATAGTTTTACAGCTTAACAAGGAAAGGAAGAAAAAAAATATTAGAAATTATTTTTATTTCTTTGTTTTTAGAACTTACCCAGAGCATAAAGACTAGACAAGCAGGTTTTTTTTTTTCTCTTTATTTTAATATATTTAAATATCAGTGTAATTCAGACTTACGAGACTTTAGGATGTGCAATGATTTTGTAGTGCCAAGAGCTCAGAGGTGCAGAGCAAATCTAAATGTGAAGAACCTTTCAAGAGAATGTGCCAGAATTTACTGGACTTTAACTATCATGCAGAAAGCATGAACCAAGGCATATGCACATTGTCCTTTTTTTAACAGGAATATATATAAAGCTTCTTAGGGGTAATAACCTTGAGTATTGTCAATAATTCCATTCCAGTCAAGCATTCTTTTGATGTTCAAAGGACTAGGAAAACCTACTTTATGATTAAAAGCTGGAGGAGTCTAGTCTTTTCTCTTTGCAAAATAAAATACTCAGTCAGGACATCATCACAGCATTCCAGGACTTAAAAGGGCAACTACAAAAAGGACAGAGGCTCTCTCCTCACAGGGAGCCATGTGGAGAAGACAAGGGGTGACAGGTACAAGTTGCACCAGGAGAGGTTTTATCTCAGTACAGGAAAGAAATGTACTTGATTATTCTTAGAAAAAGAGGATTGTCACTGGAACAACCTTCCCTGGAACATGATGGAGTCTCATCACTGTATGTTTTGTGTAATACAAAAATGCAATGTATTTTATCACTATATGTTTTCAAGACGTGACTGGACAAAGTTTAGGATAATTTAATATAGGCTTCCTTTCCCACAGGAGATTGGTCCAGATGAACCTCTGAAGCCCCTTCCATTCTGGGCTATTCTATGGTTCCAGTTAGAGAAACTATTCCAAACTGTTTCTGTGACTGTCAAGGCCCATTAATAACAATCACTTGGCCTCTAACCAGTAACAAGTTAAACATAGTGTTTAGTGGACACTTTTAAACACACCCACACGTGTGTAGATGTACCTATAAATACCCACACATGTGTACATAGCTACAATTAGTACAAGATTTGCTCAGTAGTACGTATAAGAAAAGATTACTAACATTTCCTCGGCCTTGATTAAGCAGGCAAAACTCACATAAAACTCACTGGAAAGACAGAGAATTTCAAAAGCTGTTGTATGCAGTCTGTCAGGTACAGTTTCTTTGATTAGAGCACAACAGGATAGTTCGTAATTCCTACATGGAAACACTTTGTGTATCGTCAGAGACTCATGATGATATTTTCCCAGCTGTGATCTCCTTCATTTCAGCTAGGTTTACAGTGCACATTACCTGTTCTTTCCCCAGTCTCTAACCTCTTTTGTGGTCATAATTACACACTCATTGCAGAAATTTCTTGCAAGATGGTTATTCAAAGGGGGAGATAGTAGAACTGCAGAATAGAAGCACCACAGATCTGGCAACATAAAACCAGTAAAAATGGAAACTGAAGGGAACAGCAGGGAACAGGATACTGGCAGGCAGGGCTTCACCATTAGAAAACCTCAGTTTTCTTTTAAAAATAACTCTCTTGACACCCACCCACCCTTCCCTGACAGCACTTCCAGTAGCTCTGGTTATGCAGCTTCCTCTTCTGCACACAAGTTTCCCAAATCAAACTAATTGTTGCAGTTCATACATATAAAGGGAGACAGAAGAATATTTTTGGATTATCCAGGTTTTCATTGCAGACATTTTCCCCTTAAGCACTTTTCAAAATCTCCTTAGCATGCTGGACTTTTTAATGGTATCTCTTACCTTAAGCACACCATTCAGTTCTGTAGCCTATTTTGAAGAATGCTTTTATTGCACTATTTTTAATTCAAAAGTCTACTTCTACAGAAACTACTCCCAAAGAAGTGTTCTGCTACAAATTCTGGAGAAAAGTAAACTCTATAAAACACTTAGCAAGGAACTGTAAGAGCTGTGTTCTCAACGAGAGAGGAGAGCAGAGAACAAAAAAAGCTCCAAACCACCACCCCATTTTCAAATTTTATGTATGAGTAGGAGATATTTGGAAATAGATCACAAAGATAGCTGTCTACTGGACCAGCATCCAGAGGAGATATTTGGAAATAGATCACAAAGATAGCTGTCTACTGGACCAGCATCCAGACATACATGGTTTCAAACTAAACTGTCTTAGGGGGGATTTTCTCACTTTTCTGTGACATAAATATTTCTCTTCAGAATTCTGTATTATTAATTCATTACAACTCCAAAGAAGAGAGTGAAGAATTGAGTTTCACGCTGATATTGGCTGGGAGAGAATTAATTTTCATTTTTTTGTGCTTGGAACAGTGATTTTTGTTATTGCTGAGCAGGGCTTACAGGGAGTGAAGGCCTTTTCTGCTTCTCATACTGTCCCACCAGCGAATGGGCTGTGGGTGCACAAGGAGTAGAGAGGAGACACAGCCAGGACAACTGACCCCAACTGATCAAAGAGATCTTCCATACCATATGGAGCCATGTTCAGCATGTAAACCCTGGGGGCAAAGAAGACTGAAAAGTGATGCTCAGACTGATATTTTTCTTCCTAAATCACCATTGCATGTGATAAATCCTTCCTCTCTTGTTGATGGCTGAACACCGGCCTGGCCATGGGAAGTAGTGCATGAATTTCTTGTTTTGGCTTGCTTTCATGCACTGTTTTTCTTTTCCCTATCAAACTGTCTTTATTTCAACCCACAAATTTTCTCACTTTTACCCTTGTGATTCTCTCCCCCATCCCTGACCACACCTTGCATGGCTAAGCAGCACTGTTCATACCAGAGACATCTGTAAGGTCCCTACAACAAGAGATAGTCAGTCACCGTCTGACAGTCTTGGAACATTATTTACATGAATCAAATGAGCCCAAATGGAGAAGTACAATTGCTACCAGACTTTAGAACAACTGCAGTGGCTACCAACTTGGATCATTGCCTTGGTGAAAATTGACTAATGAATAAAACTAATTACCTTGCAACCCTATAAACAGTAGACTTAAGCGAGGCTCTTCGAGCTCTCCTGGACAGTGGCAGGCTGTGCCAGCATCTCCCTCTGACTGGGACCCTTCTCAAAACTCACCAACTTGAAAGCTTGCAATACTTAAGAGGACCATCACCAAAAGTTGATGATAAGGCCTTGGCCAATACTCCCCACTCCTCAATGCTCAACCTTTTGCCTTCTGAAAAAATCAAAGGCATTCAGCATGAGTACTGAACTGAAGTTGAGGACAACTGACAGATATTTTTATATATTTATATAGATATGTAAGTCTGTGTGTTTGAATTGATTCATATACTCTCTAGCAATTATAGTATGAATGTTCTTGTTTCAAATCTACAGCAGTGATTTAACTGTAGTAAATCCTATTAAATCACTTTGTAAGCATTCAATTCATCAAAAATCGAGAGCTGAATAAGTCCTTTAGATATAAACTGTTGACCAGGTCTGGGACTAAGATCAGATCCAGATGTGCCTAGACCCTGTTAAGAGTTCAGAAAGCAAAGCGGGTTTATTCTGAACCTCATGAGTAAATGGAAGTTTCCCTCACCTTGTGCATCCCCATTCTCCATGCACACAACTCTAAAATTATTTTAAGCCAATTTTCCTTTCTATGTTTTATGCACACAATAAGTAAAACAGCAAGCCTTGCTTTTTCACACTTTCACAAATTTATATCAAAACCTGCCTTGGCTAATACCATTGATGATGATTCTATATGTGACCTAAACCACTCATTTACAACACTCCCATCACCTACACATAAACAAGAGCTTTCCTGACAAGCACATGCCTTGAACTTGTACTGTTAGGGCTCAGACATTTGCTATTTCACCTAAACCTGAAACTAGTATACAGATAAGTCATCCACATATAACTCCAGACCACCACCAAACCTCTCCAGTCTACTATATATGTAAAACTCTTCAAAATACTAAAGGGGACAAATTAGTTATCTCCCAATCTAAGTCTTGGACTTAAAGGTACAGAGTACTTAAAAACTTTGCTTCCACTTTTAATCCTCACTTATTTCATCTGTCAGTGGTAATCCTGGAGATCATATCACTTTATCCTCTTTTAAATCCTTCCTTAAAACCTACCTCTCCTGCAATACCTACAAATCTCTGCCAGATGGGACTGTTTAGACTAATGGCCATTTGTGAACAGCTTCAGCAAATGCATCTTTCTAAGCCTTCTGTCATTACCTACCTTTCCCACTCTCAATCTGCTTATCTAATTATTTATAGTCTACATAATCTTAATTCAGATATGTCAAAAGTTTCTTTTACAAATAGAGCTGCTGTAATGATTTCATATCTTATAATATTATAATAACTAGCATCTGGAGACCTGAAAAAAATGCATTGAAAAAAGGAAAATACATGAACACAGAATTACTGGTTAGAGAATAAAAAAATAAAAGTCTAATTTCATACTTTTAATGGAACTTACATTTAAAGATAATCAAGAACTCAAAAGTAAATGAATACAGAACAGCATTATTGTTCTGGAGATTTTGAGTAGTACTTTTTCATTTTTATACCCTCTTTCTTTTTCCTGAAGGTTAGGCAGATAAAACAACATGATAGGAGCAGTACTTAATATGAAAAACTAAAACTGACAAGGACTTCTCTCATAACTTTAAATAAGTCATGCAGAATAGCTTCTGCATCATAAAACATTGACACTCACAATTCTAAAAACAAATCAAAAAACCCCACAGTTTTTTTTTCTGCCTTATCCAGAGTTCAACAAAAGGCATGAGAAGCTACTTACAGTAGCTACATGCTACCAGATACATCTTTCTCAAAGTTAAAAATCTCAGAGGTAATGGTAAGTCTTAAATTTTTTGTAATAATGTTTTATTAATAAATAATAAAAAAAAACAACACCACTTTATAAAAACTTGGAGCCCTCATTTGTGCAGTTCCTCAGGATGACATTCAAAACCTTCTTTCTCTTCACCTTTTCCCACACAGGCACACAAATTTCTTACCTTTAAGAGTACTGATATCTTTCCGTCACAGATCAGGAATCCAGTACACCAGCAACTCCTCAAACTCTCCTTAAGTTCTGCTGGAAAACCAACAGCTGCTGGAGCTACATTTTCAATTTGATCCAGTTGAGTTCATTTGAAAACAGTACCTGTGCTATAGTTGCTTTGACCATTGCAGGTTGCAAGTTCTAGCCTCAAAGAATTACTACGTTGTACCAGTGTTACTGGAGGACACTGAAGGTAAGAAGTCCAATTTTGTGTGTGGAAGAGCAAGAGGACAGATTCACTGTGTGTTCAGAAACAGTCTCCATCACAGGTGTGGAAAGACTGGGATCTTTCGGTTGGTTATGTTTGGTAAATCTACCCTTCCCTGTGCATGTCTGAGACACTTGTTATAGACTAGTGGATAAATGCGCCTGGTGTTGAATTTACAGCACCAGGGGTACCCTGAGGGCTGGAGAGAAATGTGTGAGAAGGGCTCACTGCACCCCTCCAAGAAGCACAAGGGGGCTAAATAGGCACCTCTTCTAGTTGGACCTGCAGTACTAGTCCCAGCTGCAGCCCTCATAAGTTGTTAGCTCTTAGAATCATAGAATTGTAGAAACATTTAGGTTGGAAAAGACCTTTAAAATCATTGACCCCAACTATTAACACAGCACTGCCAAGTCCATCAGTAAACCATATCCCTCTGTATCACATCTGTATGTTTGTTAAATCACTCTACAGATGGTGAAGCCACTGACTCCCTGAGCAGCTTGTTCCAGTGCTTGACAACCTCTTCTATTAAGAAGTTTTTCCTAATGTCCAATCTTAACCCTTCCCTGGTGCAACTTCAGATCATTTCCTTTCATCCTGTCACTTGTTACCTGGGAGCAAACCCTGACCTTCACCTGGATACACTCTCCTTCCAGGTGGTTGTAGAGAGTGAGAAGATCCCCCTTGAGCCTCCTTTTCTCTAGGCTGAACACCCCAACCAGCTCCCTCAATTGCTCCTCATCAGACTTGTGTTCCAGACCCTTCTTCATCTCCACTGTCCTTCTCTGGACTTGTGCCAGCACCTTAATGTCTTTCTGATCATGAGGGGCCAAGAACTGGACACAGGATTCGAGGTGTGGGGAATTCAGGGGGACAGTCACTGCCCTGGCCCTGCTGGCCACACTATTGCTGATATAGGCAAGGATGCCATTGGCTGTCTTGCTCACCTGAAATGGGAACATTTCAGGTCATGTTCAGCCAATTTTCGTCTTCTGAACCACTCTAATATGTAAAATATGCTAATATGACTTATTTTCCTAATGCTTGCAAGACATTACCTAAGTGCCAAATATTTGATGGTGACAACAGCAACAGAAATAAGCATTTGCAGGAAATGAAACACAGCACACAGCTCAATTTTGTGAGCTTTTATACATTTTCATGATTTAAAGTGTTCAATGCTATTGTTTTTCACCCCAGGCTACAGTTCTTCACAATTTGAGTCAAGAAGTGAGAGTAAAGAGAGAGGAAGTAATTTCTGACCTCTCCAGGTACTACTAATAATTTTAAATTGAATTAAAAGCTCTGAAAACAAATTTTAAGGAAAAAAAATATCCAGAATAACAAAATAGAAAAGTCCAAGCTGTAGTTCTTGTGTATTTGTTGGTTTAAGGTTGGTTTTGTTAGGTTTTTTGGGGTCAGATTTTAGGGGTTTTTTTGTTTGTTTTGTTTGGTTGGTTTTTTTAGATGTAGGAGTTTTTAAGTCAGTGTTTTCCTTTGGAGAGGACCGCTAGGGAAAGGGGATTTTATACTTTATAATAACTCCACATTATCAACAGACTGAGACCTGTATGAAGATTTAGAATTCCATGGAGGCACAGAACAGAAGAAAGAAAAATAATATGAAAGAGAGAATAAAGATTAGAGCAAATATTGTAAGGAATTGGCTGGTTCCTTTCTGTGTACTCTGTTAACATCCAGCTGGCAAAAAGCCTTCAAGCATATGAATGGGAAATTCTGTTGGAGGAAGGACTTTGTAAGCTGAGTGAAAGAAACCAGAGGCTGTACTTAGTACAATAGACTGAAGGCAATAGACTTAAGAACTGTCTGTAAAAAGGAGATTTTAATCCCCTATATATGGACATATTAAAGGGACAACAATTTTTAGTTCAAAATGCTGATCCAGCAATATTAAAATATTTTACTTTGTTCCTGCATGACTTGCATATACTCAGGTGAATACAGGATGTTATTAGTTTGCATTACATTTCCATCTTATGGATAACTTCCTGAGTCTAAAGACTTTTGAATATTTCACTCCACACAATAGTGAGGTTGTGATTTTCATCATAATTTAGTAATAAAGCAAATTTAGAAATTTGGAATTAACTCCAGGTACTCCGTGTAACTAAAAAGGCCATAGACAACAAACAAAGGGAAAGATTAATGCTGGAGTTCAGCCTGTGTTTTCTGTCCCAGAGACGTTCCCAGTTTCTCCCCTTCCCTCCTGACCTCACCAACTCCTGGTTCTAATTTGTCTCTGTGTGTGATGTGCCCTGGGGAGAAGGTGTAATGCTCCTGCTCATAGGGCATAGACCTGCAGGGTTCTCCAGCAATGGGGCCGAAACAGAGAGTGTTGAAGCACAGGTCAAATGCTTAAGTGGGATTCCTGACAGCCTGGGTATTGTTATGCCAAATTGAAGAACCATGTGGGAGGTAGAGCTGCTGCAGAAGGCATGGACAGGATAAACAGCATGCTCCTCTTTTCTATGAAATTGCTAAACTCTTCTGTGTGAAATTTTCTCATATATTTGGCTGAGCATGAGATTCAGTAAGACAAAAGGTATGTGTTGGAGGAGAAGCTCACCAAAATTAAAAGCAACTGGAAAGATGATATTTTAAAGGCAATTTCCAAATATTAACAGATATGTATCAATGATATTAAATAACTCTCCATCTGTTTGCAAACCCCAAGATGTTTTTATTTCTAGAGGGACCACATTTCAAATTCAGAGTATATTTTTTTTTAAAGTATAAGGGCACTTGCAAAAAATACAGACTTTTTAAGAGCAATTAGATATTTTCTTTTAGAAGCAGGGGAGAGCATTGGATTGAAGTTGTTCTAGACAGTGAAGTAGTTTTTTGATGCTGACTAATTGTTTTCTAGAGACTGTGTTAATAAGAAATTCAGTTGAGCACTCAGCCACAAGTAGACTTGTATGGGTTAGGTATAAAAATGTCTCTACCTTTCCTTCCACTCATCATTAGTTGACAACTTCCATGCTTCTGGCTTAACTTCCATGAATCTTTGAAAAGATATGCTTCCTTACTGAATTTCTTCAACTTTTCAGATTTAACATCTAATTTGTTCTAAGGACTCAGGAAGCCTGATCATGCCTAGGTTACTTTTTTTTGTTTTGGTTTGTTTTTTTCCCCCTGTCTTAGCACAATTTCTGACAGTATGGACTGTTTGGGCAGTAGAAAATGTTTTCCAGGTTATGGGGTATGACCTGCAGGGAGTGGATGTAGCAATAATCTGGTGAAGTAAAAGTCAGACTCACAATGATATGTTTCATATCAAAAGAGAAAAGCATCATGTATTTGAGTCACAGAGGAGAAATCACCAGAGAAAAATTAATCATAACCTGTGATGTTTATTATAATGCAGACAGTACATGATATGACAGGTGCTGATAAGCTGTTCTTTACATGTGGCAAATGTAAGAGAATGAGTTAGGCCAAACCTTTAAAAGGCTGACAACTCTATAACATTTAGCCCAGGGACTGAGTTGCCTGTTATCCAGGGTTTGGTTTGTTGCAGCACAACTTTGTGACCTTGGTGCGGTTTCACTAAGAAATTGCTGTTGAAAGAGAGTTATGTCAGAGACACACAACTCAAGGAAACTTGAAACCTAGACAGCCAACTGAGAAAAACAATAGTTAGCAGCTCAGGGGTTTGAAAGAAAAAAAATCACCTACATGCAACGTGAAAACATTTAAAAACCCACTCATAAACAGTTTAAAAAAAAAAACCGGCAAGTAATATGTCTCTGCATCAAGAGCCAACCCTTTCCAAGGGGGGATGGTGGCTGATCCTTGCCCACTTGGCCTGGACAGTAGAGGATCACCAAATGTCTTTCTGGTGGAGGTGAGCCCATTAATGCTTAGCTTGGTACACTGACACAGAAACCTTGGGTTATTAGGAGAAAAGTAATGTGTTGTGCTCTAAATTGTATAAAGATCTATCTTTCAAAGTGCTTTTGTAAATGGTAAAATTTTTCTCCACATATTAAAAGTAACCCATAGAAGGAGAATTAAAACTGAGCCACTTAATGATGAGAATACACTGGTCAATACTTTTGGCTAAGGGCTAAAAACATATGCTTCAAAAGTATGGGTGTAACATAAGTATGCTGCTTCATTGTTCAGTTGCTTTATTACAACTCCTTAGTTTGAAAAATAAAATATATCTAGAATCATAGAATGGCCTGTGTGCAAAGGCACTTGAAAGATCATCTCGTTCCAACTGCCTTGCCATGGATGGGGGACACTTTTCACTAGACCAGGTTGCTCAGAGCCCCATCCAACCTGGCCTTGAACACTTCCAAGGATGCGGCAGCCACAGCCTCTCTGGGCAACCTGGGCCAGGGCTTCTCCACCCTCACAGGTAAGAATTTCTTCTTAATATCTAATCTGAACCTGCTCTCTTTCAGTTTGAATCCATTTCCCCCTTGTCCTGTCACTACACGCTCTCATAAATAGTCCCTCTCCATCTTTCCTGCAGCCTCCCATGTAAGGAATTGCTCAGTATTAGATTTTATCATCCTATTGAAAGTATGTAAATATATGGTTTCTTTTCAGGATGTGAAAACTTAGTTTAGGAGGAGGAGGGAAATGGAGCCTTTGACTGTGACTATACTTAGGCAGTTCAACAGCCTGCCAAGGCGTGTTTTAGAGTTGTCAGCAGTGGATTTTTCAGTGCTAGACGAGACACCAGGTACTGGGGATGTGTATAAGCCACCAAATCAATCCCTTTGCTGTGCTGAGCTGAGCTTGGTGACACATTAGAATGGCTTTCTAACTGAAATTATTCTTGTTTAAATGGTAAAATGCATGAAAAACTTAAAATTTCGGAAGTGTGTGTGTGTGTGTGTGTATGAAAACAAACATTGGTCAACACCCATAGTCTTCCAGTAGCAAAGCAGTTCTTTGTGTTTGATTAAAGAATGAAGTGGCAAAGAAACAATCCTGGAGAAAATGAATTTGAGTTTTCTGAAAGAATTGTCTTTGGTCATTTTTTTGATGTGGTTTTGTTTTCTTCTTGTTTTTGGTTTGTTTTGGGGTCTTTTTTGTATCTGTTTGTTTTATTATATTTTGTTTTGTTCTTTGTTTGTTTTTTGTGTTTTGATTTTTTGTTATTTGCTTGTTTTGTTTTGCTGTTCTCCATTTAGTAAACGTTATTTAGATAAGTAATTAGCTGGATCTTGGCTTACACAAAAACATGTTCATCAAAACTTTGTACCACAAAAGGAAGCTATAAGACAAAGAATAATGGAATGGAGACAGAGCAAGAAATAGTGCAATGTGTGAGAAATTTCCCTAGGGTAGTTAAACAGAATCCTAATTAATGAAATGTATGTATTTTAGTCATATAAATGAAGTGGTCTCCGTCCTGTTTTTCTAGGCAAGTTCTCAAACCATTAAAAGCAAAACAGAAGTGAGATTTTCCTTCTTTTTTCTTTCAGGAGTTGGACTGAATGACCCTTGTGGATACCTTCTAACTCAGGATATTCTATAATTCTATGATTAATGAATTTGTTAGACATATCAGGAAAACTATTTAAATTTTTAGGTTTTTTTTAAAGTAATTATTTTCTTGTATTGTGAATTCTGTGGATGCTACAATCCTACAAGTAAGGAAGGGTGAGAAAGAATTTAGTAGCATTTTTTAAGTTTGTGTTGTTTACTTTTACGAGAAGATGTAGAAAGTAGTAAATTGTTATTTAAATATTGGAAATTCCCAAAGGCCCTCTCTTTTATCATTCACAACAACTGGTATTTTCAGAACACCTCTCTTTTTTCTTACAATTTTTCCAGAGGAATCCTCAGTACTATTTATCAACTAGATTGTTTTTGTACCAGAAAGTTAAAAAAATCCCCTTCAATAGCAGAAACAGTAATATATGCTAATATATGCTAATTCAGGTATTCATACATACAGAGAAAATCTTAGCTGAAAAAATTTAGTGATTTTCCAGAGGCATTTTGGCTATTGGTTATTGTTCATGTTTAAGCAAGAATTCTTTTAATATTTCTTTTCTTGCAAAGCTTTGGTTCCCATATGTCTCTCTTCCTGTCAAACTTCTTTTAAAAAATCAAGTTTTAATTCAGAACCTGAACACAATGCGATGCCTTAAAAAGTTGACAGGGAAAAAAAAGTTCCAGATATTTTATTATTAACTAATTTAGTTTATTTTTAATACTTCACATTAGCCACATAGGCTTTCACGAGCCAGTTTTATCTATGTACGAACAGCTTGGTTTTCCCATTCCTCTCCAGGAGAATTCTGTGCTACTATTTGAGTGCTATCAAAAAGAAAAGTTTAATTTAAAAATTTATAATAGCATTAGAAATCAGAAATATCAATAATTTTTTTTTACTTTTAATTCTCAGCTAGTTTCTTCTTTACCAGATGGTTTCATGTCTCTTAACTTCAGTAATAAAAACAGATAAATATTTTCTGATGTCATTTGCAACTGGTTTAAATTTTGTTCCATTACTCAGGTGTCTGCAATCACTTTGGGAAAACAAAGGAGAAATGTTTACATTAATCTGAGTTTCTGATTACCTTTACAAAATTCTAGACTTTTAAGCCTGAGACTTCTAGACTGATAAGACTATTTAATTTCGGCTGTTCTTATCCTTGCAGGCTGTTGAATGCTTTGATTAGCACTTACCTGGATTCTCACTAATTTTTGCACACAGACAAAATGTAATACAATGTGAGAAATGTGAAAACTACAGTTTTCTTTAGTTGGTATGCCACTCAGACCATCTTCTACCGTGAGGGGACTTGATTGCAAGTACAATAAATTAATGGCAAATACAATATTGTTGCGGAAAAATTGTTTCTAAGTGGAGATTTACCCCAGAAGATTTTTAAATTAAAACATGAGAATTAATTTTGAGATATTTTAATGTCTGTAAATGGGGCAGGACTGTGTTAGAAAGGGTAAAAGCTTGATGATTTATGCACCTGGACAAGACTTGAGATATACATTTATGCAACATTACTCTTCATGGACCTTCAATTGTGTTAATCACAATTTTTCAGAAGCTATATTTAAGACCAGAAAATTCCACACAAGACAAAAATAAGCTTCAAATGAACTTCTTCCACTGCAGAATTTTGGTAGGATCACCAGAATAAACTAAGATTAGTATTAGATTTTGGGTTTCAAATGCCATAATATAGATTAAACATCTGCTTCTTCCACATGATAGTCCAGATATTATGTCCAGCTTAGGAAGTTTCTCACTCACCAATTGCTCAAATATGAAAGGAAATATTAATCTGTACACCCAGTTTATTATACACTTTGCCTAAAAATCTGCTGCTGGTTCAGACATGCTTTTGAAATATCTCAGTTGTAGTTCTCCCACTCTAGAAAGATTACTGTGCCTTTAAACTAATTAAAAATTCTAAAACCCCTCAGTTTTCCAACAAAGCTGCCACTAATGACCCTGCAGAAGGCCACAAGCTGTTGTGAAAAGTTACAGTCCTCTGTAATGCTCAAAATAAAAACTATCTCTACACACTTCAGGAACATTGAGATGTATGTACAGGATGTAAAGCTTTATAAGGATATGATATTGCCCAGGGCATGAAACTCAGGTGTGTTTCATGCACTGAAGAGTGAGTGAATGATACTGTGTTTCATAATGACATTTTTCACCGATTTTTACTACCATGTTTCTACTTGTAGATCTGCAGAGCATGGCAAAAGGCTAAAGTGTACTAAGGTTATTTCAGTGGTGATTTTATTTGGCTGACAAATTTAATTTCTTTTTCTCTGGGTGGTGGATTTGAGATGTAACATAAGTTCAGTCATCTTCATCAAATCCAGCTATGATGAAAGTGAGACTTATTAGGCATTTCATGTAATATATGCTGGCTTAGGCCTGATATGTCATTTATCTTCACTTGTGGGGAGACCTCAGAACTCAGTTGTCGTAATGTTGTTGATGATTTATTAGTCTCCTCACTTGTGAAGATAAATGTCATATCAGACCTTAGTCATCATCCCTTCCTTCTACATATAAATCCAGATTTAGAAAAGAGAGTGGGAAAGAGAATAAGGGAATACTCCCGGATGATTTGTGGTTAAGGGATGTCAAGCTTTCTGTGGTAGAAATTGGACATTTACTTTAATAAATCTTGTTGTTCGAACATTTCTTCTTTGACATATCCCTTCAGGCAGATGCCACTGAAACATTCAGGTGCTTCCCTTCATGATGCACAGAACTTTTCTTTTTTCTAGGAATGCCAGCAGCAATTGGTAAAAGCCCCTTTAAAAGCTTTACCAGAGGAAATGGCTGGCAGACAGAGAGGTACATTTGTCAGATTCACAGAAGGGCAAAGTCCCCATTTAGAAATGAAACCTGAATACCACTTACGTGTATCTTCTGTCCAATTTAATGGGCTTTCATATATCACTCAAAACTTGAAGAAAAAACTGTGCACAAAGTAGAATAAAACCAGACTGAAGATTGAACACCATTCTGGTTCATTTCTAAGCTTCCATGGATACTCTGTTACAAAGGATCACAAATCAGGTGAATCTGATTTTCTCTTTTGAATCTTAGAGGCTGGGATCATTCCTTTAATGTGCAGGATATAATATCCAGATGAAGTTAAGAAGTTGTGTGACAGGTTGAATTAGAATTGCTACAGGTATGCCACTTGCCATGATGCAGATGTAGGAAGCTGAAAGGGCTACAAATAGTATCATTGTAATTTAAATCTTGGTGAACTACTTTTAACCACAGAAGATGTTTAGATTATTAGAGCATCTGCATTGAGGAGTGACTTTCTGATAAAAAAAAAAAAAACAACCTTCTTGAGTCTGCAGGATTTTTTCAGGCTGGTAAAAGGCACTTAGAATTAGTCTACTTTATTTGTCCTGATAAGAACACATCATGAAATCTGTACTCAGAAAGCAGCTTGATTTCTGTACAGAAACAACTAACTTGCCTTCCAGAAAAATGTTTGTTATGTTGAATGCTATCATGTAGCATCATGACAGCTAAGCTTAGTGAGGGCACTCATGCCTGCAACCTAGATGTTTCCTGCAAGCAGGATGATTCTTAAGGCTTTAGTTTTCCTTCTTTCATTTCTTCTGTAGGTCCAATGCATCCCAAGTCTAAAGAAATCCTGGCCATGCTTCCTGCTCTTAGATATTTTTTGAGAGGGAAAGAAGAAAAAAAATTTTTTTTGACATCTGTTTCTTATGAATAGTTAAGAATTATTTTAAATGTATATGTTTATGTACTTGCACATATATATATGTGTGTCTGTATGTGTATCTATATGCATATATAGATGCACACCATGGCATAATAAAACATAATGAAACAGCCATCCTACATACTGCTGTCATATCTTTGTGGAACTAGTAGATGTCATCCCAATAGGAAGAGTACTTTTGCTAGTCAAATTTCTATTAACATTATAAATTTCTAAAGGAAAAAAACCAACACATGCATATAAATGCCTTATGCCATATGTCTGTCTCAGTGCCATTATGATTTATGGGTTTTCTGAGCCATAATGTGCAGGCTCTTCTCAAACTTTTCATGTCAGAGAAATATGCATAAGCTATATTTCTCCATGTAATGCTGCTGGGCCAAAAGGGAGAGAAACACAAGTTGAGGATGACTTTTATTTAGAGTACACGAGATATGCCAATAGTTATAATGCTGAGCTTTATAAAACCCAGAGTCATCATTTCTCATTGTTCCTTTAGAGGAGTTTATGGCTATCTGCCATAGCTCCCTTCAGACACAGTCAGATGTTTATTCCAGGAAAATCTGATACAAGAGAGAGATTATGTGCTAAACCAGGAGCCATGAGTATCTGTGTCTGGAGACTGGCTTCATTTCTTTGCAAACACAGACATGTAGAGCATGTGGTAGGGTACCCTGGTGAGAAAGAATTGATGGAAGCCTCTAAAACTGGTAGAACTGATATGGGAGCTGTTAGACTGGAACTTGCTTCTGACTCAGTATAGGAATTTTCCACTATTGACAAGTCATCTGGCCCATCACTATCAACTACATCCTGAGAATGAAGGTGGAATTGAAACATGATGAAACATGGTTGTTTTTACAGTCAAACAATAAAACCAACCCACCCAGGGATAATCACCTAACTTAATTCCAGCTTTTCTTACCATAAAATAGTCCTCTTACAAAAACAAGATTAATGTTAGATTCATGGATTTGGCAAATAATATCTGAATGAAAAATTTGCTGTTAGAAGGGAGTCACAGAATTTGTCTTACTTTAGGTACAGTCAGGAGATTTCTGCTTCACAAACAGCTGACAATCATTCAGCTCACCCCAAGCTCAGGCAAGATATACTATTTATACTATATGCACTATAGAGATTGCTTCAAGAGTGACTGTGAAGTAGAACTGCCATTACTAAGAAAGATATTCTGTTTAGGAAAGTTTAGAAGGACATCTGAATACCTAAGTTTTACAGATATTGTTCCCATGGTTTAATCCTGCTATTAACAAATTAGAAATCTGGGCTGTGCTTCAGAATAGTAAAGCTGAAATGCTGAAAGAAAAGCATAATGGAGGTTATTCATAATATCACCTCAGGAGTCTGCTACTGCATTTTACACTGTTGTGCTCTTCATCCAAATATGTTAGAAATGATGCAAAAAGAAATCCCCTAAACAGAATGCAGACATATATTCAGATAGAGAATCTCATTTCCTTTTGTCCCTAGTCTTTTAAACCTTCCTAAGAGCAGCATGAAAAATTTCAATCTCCAAATCAAATCTCTCTCCATAATACCATCATTGAATTAAATCACCCCAGCAACACAGCACCAATTATGTTATGATTAAAAATTAGTCCTTGTTACTACATAGGCCAAGTCAAATCCCAAAACTAGGAGTGTATAATCAGTTTTTCAAGCTTAAGGGGATTTAGACAACACTTACATGTATATATATTTATATATAATGCCATCTTTTTCTAGAATAATGCAAATGATTTTTTATGACAAAAAATTAGTTTCAGTGTAAAAGAAGAACTTACACTCATCCTTTAGTCTTGGTAACTGTAAAACAAATTTACTTTTTTCTTTGATGTGGTTCATAACACTACAACTTCTAATGGGCCAACATATGAACTAAAATTCCTTTCACTGTGATAAAGTATATCCAGGGTCTGCACAGTAGAAGTTAATCTGGACTGAGCATTTTATGAATGTATAGGCAAGTAGATATTGTATGTACTATTGCAAGGGAGATTGCCCAGCAATGTTTGTTAGTACCATGCATTTGAATAGCTATTCAGTAAAAAAACAAAAAAAAGAACCCAAACAAACTTTGTAGAAGAAAACAAACCTGCCTTCCAAGCTTTTCATAGTTTGGCTGAGGTATTGAAGCATGATTGTCTGAAGATTTCCTGATGAGTGCAACCTTTTTTCCTAGGGTGAAATTACTAGCACTAAATACTTCACAGCATGAAAGGCCAAAAAAAGGAAAACTGTTTCCACTTCATGGAAGCATCCTTCCAAACAGCATTTCCTCAGCCCAGAACCAACCCTGCATATATAGACACAAGAGAAAGAGAGGGAAACATCCTCTTGTCCCCTCTTGTTGTTCAGTTAGTCAAGTCATCAGAAATGTTACTGAAGTACTAATACTGAGATGCCTTCAACTGTTGCTTCAAGGCGAATACAGGAGTTTAATAACTATCTTGTCTGAAATGTCAGCTAAAAGTCTAATAGAGTTCATATATTACATTATTAGCTTGCATGTAATTCTCTGTGTTCTGCATGGTTGTTTTGGTTTTTTTTGGTTTGTGTTTTTGGGTGTTTTTTTGGTTTTTTTTTGGTTTTTTTTTAGTTTGTTTTGTTGTTTGGTTTTTTTTTAAGGATAGTCAAAAGTAGTACAGCCAACAGTAGTAGAATGAATCTTCTCATGCCCAACAGTGTAGCACTTGGAATACCCACACAGATTGAGTTTTGGTTTCCTGTGACTGAATATGTTTATTTTATCTCAGAAAGGATGCTTCAGTTTGCATTACTATTCTAAGTGTAAATTATTTATTTTGTATGGAATGGTGAATTCAGTCTACTTTGGGTATAATTGGCTGCGTTAAGTAAAATTGTAAAATTGAAGGAATTGTACTACCAATTGATATTGCATTATGAATATATTGATAGAAATAAATGACTCTTCCAGGCTTTAGTGCCCCTGTTTTTTCCTTCTTGCATAGATTTATCTGGTAGACTGAAATCCCTAGATTAGATTTGACTACATATCTTGAGTTATCTATTCCTCAATAGTTTAACTTTTCAGATGCCTCGGAGATTTCTGCATTGTGAAATGAATCTATACCTTTGCTGACTAGGTAACATGAAGGTATCACACAGGGCATTACAGCCAATTGAAAAAGGAGGTATTTGAGCAGGCTTTTGCAATCGCAAAACCTAGATGAGATAGGTTGTTTGTTTTTTGGTTGGTGGAGGTTTTTTGGGTGTGGGTTTTTTGTGGTTTTTTGTTCGTTTGTTTGTTGGTTTTGTTACTTGTGTTTTTGTTTGGTTTGTTTAGTTTTTTTATTATTATTTCTTTTCATTTGTTTTTGTGGCTTTGTTTTGGGGGTTTTTTCCCATGGTTGTTTTACTGGGTTTGTTTGTTTGTTTTTCCTGGAAGGTTTAAGGGAAGTTAGAAATCCTTCAAATATAGCAAAGACTTAGAAGTGGCAAAACAAATTGTTTAAAAATTATTCCTAGAAAGAGCAAGATGGAATTTTAACTTGTGTTATACAAGAAGGCTTGTAACACCTGGCTTGTCTGTGAGATGTGTGAGGTCAGAGCAGCTGCACTGAGAAGAAAGGTAGTTGATGGCTAACCAGAAAATAAATAAAAAATAAATAATAAAAAAAAATCACTGAAACAATTCCCTGAGTTGTTTCAAGGCATAGTTTCTGACCTGGCTCAAAGAGAATCATGGGGTTGAATGGGTCAGTAGAGGTCTACTCTTTTCAGCATAAGCAGGTGCTGAAAATGCACATGTACCAACCTACCTGGTAGGATCACAGCCCTGCGGGGATGCTCCCATGGTACCAAGTGTAGTTGAATCTTTGGGTACTGCTTTCCTCTGAGCTGATATATGTTTACAGCAGTGTGAGTTTGACCATTGACTCTCCTGCTCCCATATCCTAAACTGGACCAAAAGGAAGTTACAAGAATCTTGATCTGTTTGACATGCTACACAATGTGTCTTCCTACTTTATTGGTGTCCCTATATGACTAATATAACAATGTAGTGAAGTCCTTTACCTATACTATTGTTTTAAGAGTGAGATTTCTCTCCCTTCCCTTAATTTTGAATTCCAAGTCATTATTCTCTCCCAGTCTAACTTCTGACTGAAGTTTTACTCTTGGTTAGCATTGGTGCAACTGGGTTTTGATGCTGATCAGTGTAACTCACAAAGCTGGAGTAGCTCAAAGGGCATAGACAAAGTACTCCATGTCTATATTTCAGCTCTATTACTATTGAAAGATTATATCCAAGGAAAGGTGATTATAGGGTGTAGTGTCTCAGCAAACAACTTAGTAATATGAGCCAATCATTCCCACTGGTATTTTAAATCTTCCCCCCAGATATTTTAAATGTAATGCTCTTAAGAGAAGCAATTAATATTCTAAATGTAGTTGCCTCATCTGAATAAGGTTTGGTGTTCTATGGTCTGGTTGTCCTCTTGTCTGGGGAGTTCAACACTCTGAGATCTGGCAGCTTTCCCAGGATTGTTCCTGAAAAACATGAGGGATCACTAAGATACTGTAACACATATGGGTCTTTAATGCATCTGTTTTGTTGACAAGGTGCCCACATAAAAGTTTTCTGTCTTTGGTTTAGCTTTGTTATTTTTTAACATAACGATTTGCCAGTGAGGGATGAGAAATTGTAATATTTAGGGTTGTTGTTTGTTTGTTTGTTTCTTATAAATTAAATATGTAAACCATTGACAAAACTCTGTTTTCTGTGGTAATTTCAGAAAGTAATTGTTGTTTGTATTTTGCAATGACTTCAGATTAATAGCAAATATCCATCATCAATTTGCATTGAAACCACTGTTAGATAAATAATAATTACTTGACAAAGTGCTTGCTGAAAATACAAAGTCAATTATCTTGAGCATTGTTCTACATTCAGCAGTAATTTATAAAGGTTCAGTTGGTGGGTTTTAATGGCATTTGTGTCTTTTCAAGCAGCTACAGCATAGAGCTAACATTAAGTACTTAAAGAACACTTTAGACTCCTGTCATTAACTTCATGCCTTTTAAATGGTAAATATCAGCACTTTGATGACATCCAATAAGTGGAACGTACTGCCACCAACACACTCTGCTTATTTTGATCTGCATATAAATGTATAAAGAGATACATGAGCTGTTTTAGCAGCACTGGGCAAGATCCTATTGACCCTTAAAGCAAATTTTTTAATTAGCAGGACAATATTTATCATGGCTTGAGAATGAGAAGTGGCTTGAGAATGAGACAGTGTAAATTGATACCAAGAGAAGTGCCAAGACATACACATTTTAATTGTTTTGTTCAGATTTATATTCAGTCCAAATCAAAATGTTATTAATTTATAACAGTTCTAAAGCAAATATATGGTGCCATTATCCCTCATAACTCTGTGTGTCTCATTAAGTTCTGGTTGTTTGGGGTTTTTTTTGTTTTTTTTTTTCTGTGTTTATATCCTCATTTTGTGTGCTCACCATGTTGAGGAGAGAAAAACAAAGCACCAGGAACACAAAGAAATTGAGAGGAAGTTTCTAGATTATGAAATCAATCTCTTGCAGAACTATGCTATTTAGCTCTTTTAAAAATTTATTCAGTTTTCTTATAAGTATTCAGGTTCTCTTTGTCTGCATTATTTTCAATGAAAGACCATGTCCAAATCTGATAGGCAGGAAGGATCATAGCCCATTTCTAAATTAAATCTATATTTATTCATGTTCAGCTTATGTCTATTTGTTCTTGTGCCAATGTTGTCCTTTAGCTCAAGTGGATATTTTCTTTCCCTTGTATTCATTTCCTTGTGTCTAAAGACAGCAATTCTACTCCTCCTCATCCTTCACATTTCTAATCTAATGAAACAAGTTTCTTTGTTCTTCTTTAATGAGGGAAAGAATCTTTTCTGGATCAACCGTTTCTTCTATAACTTTTCTTCTTCAAATTCACTGATCCATTTATACGTTCACTTTATTGGTGACAGCATTTTTTTCATGGTTCTTTAGCAGAATGGGAAGAAAGTTCTTATATGCTCTCCCTAATTTCCTATCCTCACTGCCTTCAAGTAGGTTTGCCTTTATTTTCCCTGCAAAAATTACTAACCACTGTAGAAATCTAGAATGATTTCAGCTGAAAAGCTCTCTAAATCATGTTAAGGGGAGTAGAAAAACACCCACTGATTTTTGCTGTTTTAGAAACATTATCTCATTATGTTACTAAACAATTATGGGTATCAGAAGGCACAAGTAGAGACATTTATCCTCCCCTTGATGCATATGCAGGACTGCAATAAGCCCATTAGACTTGGTGAGATTTATGGGTGTTTATAATGGGAATAACAGGCCCCAGTTGGTGGCAAAGGGAGAGCAGGAGTCTGAACTCCAGATTGGAAGCCAACAGCTTGAGTTCTAATTAATGCTGAGTGAACATTTTGAAACAAATTATGTGTTTAAAAAATGCTGTGCTTTTGCCTGTTTTGTACATTATCTTCCACATAGTCCTTAGTACCAAAAATCTATTTTCAGATTACCTCTGTTTGGGAGAATCTTTTTTTTTTTTTTTTTTTAACGAAGAAAATTGTGCCAAAACCATTTTTGAAATTCTCAGCAGTTTTCTGCCTTGCCAGATGTATTGAATGCTTTCTACTCTGGGGCATTGCTCTTGGTAGAGAAAAGGTTACACTGAGCCTTTCCTGTAAAGTGGATGTAGGGAAAAGATAAGCTGGAGATTTAAGGGCAGGAAGGACATAAGAATGTTTTTAAATCTTCGTCTTTCCACCTGAAGACAAAAATGAGATTTTGGCTATGGACCATAGGAGAACCCTAGGTTTAATCATACATGATTTCTTTCCACAAGTGTTCTGAAAGATATTGAGTCATTGCCTGTCTGGCAGACTTTGATTTCACTCATGTCACATTTTCACCAAGTAATTATAGGTGAGTATGAATGTGACATAATTTTTGTACATTCTCACCTGATCCTGTCTTGGATGATGTGATTGCCTGTAGAGATCTGATTGCCTTGCCATATACATCTTAACATCATTTTATATGTTTGCTGAGAGTTTTAACCCAACATTCACATCTTTTCCAATTTCCTTAATCTGTATTTGTGGATGCGGTGCACTGCTGTATTATTTGCAAGTATTATACTGCTACACTTCTTTTCCATTTTGTAAAGCTTTTGTAATTAGAAGACTGATGATTTAAGTGATTTGCCAGAAATTTCGACACTATTTTGTGTATATTAACTAAATTGATCTCTATTTTTTGTGTTTTGTCCCTATTATGGAAATTTCTTCTTATTTTGAAGCCCATAAATGTGCTTTTTGTTCCTGTTACATTACCAGGGCAATGGCTGAAGAGTTGCAGTATTGCTCCACATGGCTCACTGTCCTCCTTACCTCGCTGTATATTTAATCTACAGAATCCTCCACTAATACTTAACAGAAAACAGGCTCTTCATAAATTCCATCTTGTGTGCTTGTGACCTCCTGGCCCTGTTTGCCGTGGTAGACACTTTACAGCTCTCTCAGTCTACCTTGCAGAGAGGGAACAGGTGTGTTTTCTCCCAGCACAGTTTGCTTCTCTCTTTACAGCAGTTGATTTCAATGTTATACCTGTAAAGAAAAATATCTTGTTAATATTGAGCTCAATAACATTTTTTCAGATTGCACAAAAAAAATTAAAATTAATTTATTTCTCACTCACATTGCCATTACAAGCAGTCATACCAGCATTTCCATATTTCTGTTCATTTAGGACACCCTTTTAGACCTTACTACCATTTGCTATCCCTTCCAGTCAGGGCAGGAAAATGTAACTATGACAATTATTGGTCATTTTACTTCAAATCCACCATTTTAACTCTCTGAAGCTGCTAAATACTACGAAAATAAAATTTCTTCCACTAGAACAAATTGACCTGTATATATGCAGGCACTCCTCAGGGACATGAAGTCATAAGATGAAATATCTCTTTATAGCAAGGTATATGCAAGTCAGAACTGTATCTCTTAAGTTATTTTTCATTCCTGATGGATTTAAGTGGCTGATGTTTTTAAACACCTTGTTACAATTATAGATTTCATCCTATCAAAGCCATTGAGCATTATATTAATGCTGTCTAGCATGATCTACAGAATCATAAATATCAATGATGCCTGACATACCCATTTCTTTTAAAAGAGTGCAGGGAAACTAGGGATCTCTGGATGGATAATGCATTGGTCTAAAGTTTTAAGTTCAATTCCAGACAAAGGGAAAATGTATTCCCTATTTTGTTATATAAGAATTTGTATGCTTTCATTAGTAAGCATAAATGTACCTTAGGAACTTCTGGAACAATTGCACCTTAACAAGGCACTTCAGGAAGCCTACACGAACTCCACTTTCAACTGACACAGTCTGATCTCTTAAAGTTAAAATTTTTTCTCAGAAATGTGTGATGTTTAGCTTGTACTTTAGTGCATAGGCCTTGCTTGTTTGGGAGGAAATGATGGGGTTTGCATAGTAAATGAAAAAATCCTGAAAATGGCATCAAATAATTACTGATTACAACCTGATCTATTTGATCAACTGTATCATCTATTTTTTTCATAACCTAAAGTACAGATAATATATCTATTGTATTAAAGATCTAGCTTTTCATCATTTCACCTTTTGCTTTAAAGAGAACAGGCAGTATGTAACAAAATGGCAAAAGTGACTTGGCCTTTCAGTGGTACTGATAACAACTGAAGGGAAAGTGAGTTTGATTGTAAAGCTCCGGATTCAATTAATCTCCAGCACAACCCCCCAGACATTGACACCATCTATCTGATAACCAGCCTCTGCTCAGGGGAGGTCTAGAGTTGGATCACTGGCAGTGCTAACAGTCAGGTACTTGGTAAAATCTCTCTAGGGCTTTTCTGTACTTTGATTTAACTCAGTGATAGTGATTCCTTCAGAAAATACTCTTCCAGTGTTTCATTTTGGACATGCCTACTGTGAGGGAGTTGTTCAACACCATAGACTTCAGTGCTGATTCTGGTTCTGAGCAGGCTTATCTTATATCTGCTGCATTTAGTCAATCACCAGTAAACAAAAAGTTGTCTTTCCACTTATCTTTGAAATGTCAGTATATTTGTTTCTAAAGCTAAATAAAAATCATCCTTCAACTTGGATGAAATCAGATATGATACATTTCTTCTTTAGGACCACATTTATCAAGAAAAGGTTCATTTTTATGCCTGAGTGGATGTCTAATTAGTTGGGTGCTAACAATGTTTGGCCTCTGAAGATTAAGATGGCATTTCAGAAACTTCACTGCTCTGCAAAATCTATGCCATGTCAGACAGCTCTACATTCATAAAAGGAACATAAGTTAGTATTCTAATTAAAAGAAATTATGAATATTCTAAGTTACAGGAAGTCCCCAGAGTACTTTATGCACTGAGGAATTCTCACTGTATGAAGGAGTTCATAGGGAAGTTTCTCCAAATTAGAGATTCCCATTTGGGAACTGTACTACAGAAGAAGTTACTACTCTGAAAAAATGTCATGCAAGTCTAAGAATATGGAACTGTCCTTGTCAGTGCTTAACTCAATAAAATACAAAAGACATACTGGAGATCACTTAAAAAAGGGTAATCTTATCATTCTTCTTTTCTTTATTTGAATCTGAATCTGGGAATTAGTTATTGAATTTTGCATTTTACCAGATTGAATTTTTCCTATTCTCCATCCAAATCTTGCTTGGTACTATGAATTAACTTGTGTTAATCTGGTAAATACAGATATCCCAGTCCAGGGAATATGATGGACATAAAAAAAGTGTATAAAGTGTAATGAAAGTGTGCCTTTTATCCAGTTCAGTGTTGATGATTGACAAGGTCTGCAGGCTTTCTCCTCGCTAAACTGTAAGGGATTCATTGAGAGAGGCAAATCATGAAAGCCAAGTCATAAGCATGCTGGAGTACCATGAGAAAGTGCCACGCAGAAATATCTTGTGGCAGGGGCAGAGCAGCAGGAGCGAACTTGAGGACTGGTTTCCATGGCATATATACCTGCCAATCTCTTAGTTTATTATGTTCCCGACCTCCTCAGTCTTGTAATGTGTTCTCCCCAGAGATCCCAGAAGTGCAAAGAGCTTTTAAGGTTAATCATGAAATGGAGCTGGCACAGCTGGGTGATGGACAGTAGTCTCTGACCATGAGAAGAGAAGACAATCTGGCACAGGAACAATTTGAAGTGACACAGATGAATCTTCAGGAACTTGTCTGGTAGAGTGATATCAACTAGCTCGCAAAGGCATTCAGGTGTCTAACATCTTACTGACATATTTCCTTCTGCTAAGACTTTTTTTTGTTCCCTACTGTGTTTTGCCCTCACTGAGAGGTTCAGAGAACCATAGAATAGTATCACAGAATCATTTAGTTTGTAATAGACTATTAAGGTCATCAAGTCCAGCTACTCACAGAGCACTTACAAGCCCATCATTAAACCATCTCCTTCAGTGTCATGTCTACATGTCTTTTAAATGCTTCAGGAATGGTGAGTCCATCACTTCCCTGGGCAGCCTGTTACAAAGATTGAAAAACCTTTTGGTGAAGAAATTTTTCCTAAATATCCAGTATAAACCTTCCATGCAGCAACTTGAGGCCATTTCCTGTTGTCCTATCACTTGTTATTTGGCAGAAGAGTACAACGCTCACTTTGCTAATACCTTTGTCTCTAACACTGACATTCTTTCAGCAGTGAAAAGCAAAATATCTTCTGTTTAAGGTGAAAAATAGGAAAGTGCAAATCCATGAACATAAATTACTTTGAAAATTCCTAGAAAAGGATTTTATTTTAACCTTCTTTTTCCACTTCATAATATGTCATAGAATCATATTATAATTGAACTTCTGATTGAAAGTCAATACCTAATAAAATGAAGGGACATAAGGCAATAATTAAAGTAATTCAGCAGGTAATTGTTGCTGAACTTTCACACTTTTACAAGGAGAAAAGTTATAACATACGAAGCCTGAAAAAGGAGAGTGCAGTAAAATTACTGGAAATGTTAAGGATACCATTAAAAACTAGTTGACCTAAAGAAAGACGACAGACATAATTAAGCATATACCTGTTTCAAGGTGCATCCTGTAAAATATGCAGTAGGATGGGCTTGAAAAATATTATTTAATGATAGTTTAAGGTGAATATTTCACCTCCTGTGGCAAAATTTTGCAGTAGCTTCAGACTGCCCTCTCTCTGACTCCAATTTAATTGTATGTCACTCTCTATTTCCTGCCTGCCTTTGACCTATAGGTACAGCAAGAAGAATTACGTTGTCTTTAATGTGCCAGAAACCTAACCCTTTTGTACTGTATGCATTTTTTAACGTGGCTATGATCCATAAAGGCCATTGGTATAAAGTGCAAGAAGACATGAACACATATCAGGGCAAGAAAATGCAAATGATCTCTAATACAGAAATGTTCCATTGCAAATTAATATTAGCTTATCTATACATTACATTGAAAGAGAAAGAAAAGAAATTGAGGGAAAGGAAGATAGGAAGGGATGTGACTACAACGTTCTGGCCAGAGGCTTATAAGTGTCACTGATTGCATTTTAATGTTGAGATTTTTATGCATCCAGAATGTTAGAACTTCTATTACATTTTCAATTAAAAACTCACATGAAATACATGTTGTAGTAATAGCATGCTCTCCAAAGAAATTGATGTATGCACATTCTGAGGAAATGGGGATATTCTAAATTTATAAACTGAGAGGTTTGCTTAGAGAATTAGCTATACGAACATCTACAAACATCGTGGGACAGTGCAGACTCTCATTACATTTTCTGTGCCAGATTTAATTTCTTGAATAATCCCTGTCTCCAGGGCAAATATTCATTACCATTTAGGAAGAAAAAGCATGTGCTTAACATCAAATAAACAACCAGTCTCTTCAGAGAGGGAGCAGTGCTCAATGAACAGACCATAAATGCTGATCTAGAAAAAAAATTAGGTTTGGCAGAACTTGTGTGAAATTCCACCTCTACTGAAATCTTAGCAAATTTCTCATGAGTCCTAGTAGACTATTGAATATTGTAGATAAGACACTGAAGTATCTCTGTTGTGCTGCATTTTCTACTTGGGTGGTTTTGACAACTTGATTGTCAAATAAACAGATGAATTTTTGGGATAATATTTGATATGAACTATGTTTCTTTAAATAGTAAGAGGATCCAATTACTGAATTTGAGATCCTGTTTAGCTTCTCATCAGTTTAATGTCTTCCCATTAAGTATTTTTCTGTCACCTCCTTTATGAATATCAACAGTTCCCTGTATCCAGCAGAATTAGATAGAGGAAGAATTTATCCTAAATGGAAACATGCATTGCATTCTTTCAAACACCATTTTTTCTATAACTGGACAAACCCTCCAAATTCTTAACTTTTATGGGAAAAAGGAAGACCTAGAATAACAAGTAATTTTATCATGTCACTGCCTTTTTTAAGGGAAATCAAGGCTCAGGTCCCTGTTCTGTTTTGCTTTGGGTATACACAGCTGATTGGATTATAAGGATTCTTCTAAATATCTGTGTTAGGTTCTTCCTCTAGTTCACCAGGAATTCCTGCATCATGTCTGCCAGTCTGTGACTGATCTAGGTCTGCGTTAGCATGTGAATAGCAGTGAGAGAGTGATGGAAAAAAAAGGTGTCTTGAACCACCAGGATGGCCAATAGCACTTATAGCACGATAACCTAAACCAGCAGCACTCTCTAAGACAGACTCTGTGAAATGTGTAACCTACTCAGACCTCCTAAACCAAACCCTCAAACCCCACAATGACAAAGTGACAGATTTTCAGCTGTTCAACACAACAGATAATTTTCTAAGTAATATTTGTCTCTGTGAGCCGAGCGTGGTCATGACATAAAACTCACAAAACTTGCAAGTTGAACCTGGAGTAACCAAAAATACTGGTACTAAGGAAGGAAATAGTTCATATAGTAAGTTCAGCTAACAGGGACTAATGAGCATGACCCTTATTCCAACTGACAAAAGTTTCACTTGCATGGGGTAGTTCGGTTTCCTTTAAGGGATGGAGCAGTAGCCAAGCAGTGGAAAGGAGATAAGTAAGAGGCTGAAATACCTTGTTTCATGTATTTGTGAAAATAGCAGCCATTCTTCTTGTGACTCAGGTTTGAACAAAGGCTTGCCAGAGTGAAAAGCATCACACTCCACAGAAAGCATTTCCCTTCTTTTCTATTACACCTACTACTCTCATCAGCTCTGCAATCTGAAATGCTGACATAAACCACTGAATTTCTGCCTGGCTGGTGACTCCACTTGCCACTGCCATGACCTCCATCTTGGGAATTGCTGCCCTACAGCTTGAACTAAGAGCCTGGCTCAATAGCTGGGACTTGTAAAATGCTTCTAATCTCTGTAAATGTGCAGCTGCCTTTGAACAGCACTGGCAGGGTTGGGGGGGAGTGGGGGTGAAAAGGAGGAAAGAGAGAAATAACTGGGCTGGCAGAGTACCATCAGAGAGCAGTGGGAGTGGGAATATTCTCCAGGGTGACCTAATGCATGTTGACCTGGGCCTTTTTCCAATAGAGATGGGGCTGTGGGACCAGGGTGGTGACAGTGACTGGCACCAAAAGCCCAGACACAGTGAGGGTTAGCTGCCCTGCAGCCCCACAGTGTTTCTGGAGGATGTTTATCCAGGAGTAGCTTCCCCAATGGCATTCCCAGAGCTGGAGCCCAGACAGGCTGGGCAATGGGCACTCAGGCAGAGGGAACCTGGGGAACCCAGCTTCACCCTGCTCAGGGTAAGGGCAGCCCAGTCACCCCCTGGGACCTGACTCAGCACAATGGCTGCTCCCGGTAGTGGCAAATATCCATGCCAATGAACCACAGAATCATAGAATATGCTGAGTTGGAAGGGACTGATCAAGATCATCAAGTCCAACTCCTGACCCTGCACAGGATACCAAGAGTCACACCATGTGCCTGTGAGCATTTTCCAAATGCTTCTTGAACTCAGATGGGCTTGGGACCATGACCACTTCCCTGGGGAGCCTGTTCCAGTGCCCAACCAAGTTCTGGGTGAACAACATTTTCCTGGTATCCAACCTAAAACTCCCTGTCCAAGCTTTGCTTCATGCTCTTTCCTGGAGTCCTGTCACTGGTCATGAGAGGTGAAGAGATAAGTACTTGCCCCTCTGCTTCCCCCCATGAGTCTTTGTGGAAATTTCCAGCACGGATGTTTTTTGCCTGCATTTAGGAGAGAAGACCACTAATGCATGAGGGCAAGGAACCTGTGAATGCACTGGGTGTCGACTCAGTGTAATGATTTGTCTTCCTGGAAAGTAAAAGGCAAAAGCAAAAAGCTTCAATTCCAGGAAGTCTGGCCTTTTGCAATGCGAAAACCCAATTTACTGTGTTAACAAGTTTGAGAAAGAATATTTTAACCTTCAGTAGTGGAGTAATGGATATTTCTGGAACTGTGAGAATCAAGAAAAAATAACTTAGAAATTCAAGTGAGAGTCTTATGTAGAGTAAAGGACAATAAGTTAATCAACTTGTTAGAGAGACAGTATGTGAGGGAGAACCTATTTATAGAATTTCTGCTAATACAAGTCCATAAGCTTTTAAGAAGAAATCAGTGTGATTTATTAATTTCTATTAATTATTCTGTTCTGTAGAGATACATTAGGACACAGTAGATATCAGCAAAAGGTTTCAAATCAGTTTGTGTGACAGAGAGGGTTTTTTAGCTCTTGTTACATTTATCCCACTTACTGCCAAGATATTTTAAATGTAGTTTGGATTAGGAGTACAGAAAAGATCATGCTTTGCCTGAGGCTTCAGTTCTCACTAATAAGGAACTAAGTTTACAAAGGCAATTACATGTATTTCATGAGGTTGTTTATTATATCCTACCTTTAAGAGGGAATGAAATCTGTGGGTCTTGATTAGAAAATAGTTATAGGTAGAAACTGTAGAATTACTAGGGAATTATTCTGAAATAATTTTATATATCCCAGCTTTTGACAAAAGATGCAACTCAGTAAAATATGATAAATAAATTGCAAAGGACAGAAAAATTAAAAAAAATAATAAAAAGGAGTCATTACAGGCTTGATGCTTCTGAATGATAACACCTAGCTCCATTTACAACATGTATATAACAATGTACTTACATAACCTTACTGAATAAGGAATAATACTGAATAATGAATCACTAAGTCCAAGATGAGTAAGACAATCAAAGAGCACAGGTAACACATGTAAGTGTGTAAGAGGTTGAAAGAAAGATTTAAAATATTAACATATACTTGATAGTTGATACTTTGGCTGTGGAAAAAAAATCCAAATTAAAACTATTGTGGTAACAGCTTACATCACATAAGTTGAGATCAGCCTAACAGCGGTGCAATTATATTCCAATATAGAAATTCATAGAGTCTGTTTTATTTTCTGTTTTAATACAGCATTTGTTTAAATGGGACAATGGTAAACATTAATTGCAGAATCCCCTATACCACATTTTAAAATCAAGCTCTTTCATATAGCTTTTATTAAAGGTCTTTTCCAATCTAAGTGTTTTCTGCTTTAAACGTTCACTGGGACTAATCAAAAGGAAATTGGGATACATCTGGCCTCGATTGGTATTGCTGTGTGATTGACTAAACAAGAGATCAGAGGAGTTCTGTTTGCATTTAAAACCTGCTGCTGGAGGAATCTGGGGATACTCGCGCTGACAACTTAACATGACTCCCTAGTCCTACAAAGTGACAGCTGCACTGAAAAACCCTTCTAGGCTCCCCAACAAGAGTGGGTGCAAAGACAGCAGAGGAAAGAAAGACCAACAGGACTTAGTGGAAAAGTAGGGAAAAGTTGTGTTTACCTCCCATACTGTCAAGTTGTTTTTTTCATTTCTCCTTTGTGTCTGTTTCTGGGGTTAATTAGTGCAACTGTGACAAAGTCCTTGAATTAAGAAAAATTTACTTCAATTAAACTGTTCAAAGGCTACTTGTGTCTTCATTCTCACTTTCTCTAGCAGAAGCATATTTAACAACAAAAAAAGGTTGCATTCAGAGTTAGAGCTGGGGCCTGACTTACTGTTTATGAAAAATAGAGCCTATTATGGACATGAAATACATCAGAAATCAAAATTAATTCACTAAAAACAATAGAACATTAGTAACATCTAATTCTTTGTTTGTTTTTCTATTTATGCTGCCATGCTATCAGCTGACTCCCCTCTTCCATCACCACTTCAATTGCTCTTACTTCTGTATAAAATAATGACATATATTAAATATTTTAAAATTCTTTGGAGTGTAAATAGTAGAGTTTATATTGTAACTTTTCTTTCTTCAGGCTTGCTATTTTTGTCCTTATCAGTCAATGGATTCTTCCACAAAACAAAAATAAAGAAGAACTGGCTTTAACCATTTCTTGAGATTGTGACTGGAGTTTATTAAGGTCGGGGTATTTCAAATAGTAAAATCAACAAGAGTTCTGTGCTTTTCATTTGCCCTGATAGATACAACACTGCCTAAGGAAACACTTTTTTACCGTAACAATGATAATTGAAAAGCAAAGAAACTTAACTTCTATCCCATTATCTAACTATAATTAGGAAACAAAATTATCAGCTCTTTTTTTTTTAATAGATGAAAGTAATTTTCAAATGTGATATGAAAAATTGAGTCTGATGTAGCCCTTCTTTTTTTTTTTCTTATTTATAGCATAAAAGTCTTTGCCTTTCTTAATACTCATACTTCAACCTTTTAAATCTGCTTATCTTTGAACAATGGAATTATACAAGCAATTAGGTAAATTCAGATATAATAGAAGTGAATACAGCTTAGTTATAATGATTAAATCTCACTTTGCATTTGATTGCCGTTTGTTTCAGACTGTAAATAAGCTAATTCTGTTTACATTTCTGTCTCAAAAGCAACCATATTGAGTCAGATTTTCAAGACAGCTCAAATCTCCCAGTCTGTCTATGGCCAGATAAAGTTCTTTAGAAAGTAGGCCAAAGTATTATATGGAAATCTGACACTCAGTGTTAAACCATGGCTGTATTAATCTTTGCAGTACAATGTGCACTAACAGACTAGAATTTTTTTTCTTTTTTGAACAAAATTGATAGTTTTCATTATTGCCACTAGATCTGTACTTCTCAGAGGCTGTCTAAAACTGCCTATGGAAAGTACTGCATGTAAGGTATTTGTAATATAGTTTGCTTTCTTGACATACTAAGTTCCACCAAATTTTTGCGGAATAAAAATGAAATAGTGAGGATGTTAGAAGTCAGATGGGAGATGAAATGTTGACCTGACCTTTGTTTCTGAGATAACATAGTTAGGACATGTATACAATATGCCTTAAGCTCTCCTCCAGGTTCGAGGTTATTTGTAACTATGTGTCTCAGGTTATTTATTATTTATTTGTTTATGTATTTAAAATATACTTCAAATTGATTATCATTTACCAACAGCTGGTTTTGTACCTGCTGAAAGGTGTATTCGTCTAAACCACTGGGTGGCACAAAGAAGCCAACATACATGTGAGACTGATTCTACCTTTGCTTCCTATGATTTGTGGAAGATACATTATTTCTCTGACAAATCTGAGTGCCTTGAAGTACTATGCTAATAAGTAAAGTACAGCTTTTACTTTCATAAGTAGCTTGTAGTCATGAGATACAGGGAGACTGCTTCATAGTTGGAAGTGTCAATGTGTCTGTGTTTTAGGACAATTTTGGAGAGAGGGAGGAGGAAGATGTGGGTAGTGGTATTTTAATGTATCTCTAAATGATCCCTGCTCACTTTGCTTACTTAGTTATACTTCCTTTTTTATTATTATTTAGCTGATTTAGTCCTATTTATCCTCATAGGAGTTTGTCCCTAGTTTTGTGCTCTTTATTCTCCATTCTCTTATTGTCACAGTAAGTAATTTGTATTACATTGTGATAGGCTGCTTGCCATGGCCTGCTTAAAGACAGGGACACTTTGGGTAGGTTTGTAGCTTCCAAGTACTTCCACAGTATTAATTATATTATCCTAACTTTTTAAATCCCTGAAACGAAGGCATTTATTTTCTCATTTAAGGAGTGGAGAACTGAGGCATGACTTATTTAAGCAACCTGCCCAAATCTGACATAAATCCTTATAGGGGACTAAGGATTTCTAATGAGATTGTCTTTCACCTCACTGATCTCATTGACTGGTCCAGGCTGTGTTCGCTGCCTTTCATGTTCTCATCAGATTAATTTTCTTATCTTTCCCCTGGTTCTTTTTAATTTCTTTTGTCTGGGTTTCAGCATGTCTTTCAAAAGATTCAAGGTATTATTTTTAGAAGAGATTGAAGATATGACTTTAAATTTTAAATATCATGCAATGCTCTAATCACACAGTTGGAGTGTTGGGCTTATAATTTTCATTTCCTGTTTTGTATTTAAATAGAAGTGAGACTAAAAGTATCAGAAAAAGGTAACCATATACCTATGTTTGCTGTCTCTGAATTTGTTTTAAGGTATTATGAGAAGCACCTGACTCAGCTAAATGGCTTTCTATTTTGTATTAGATTTCTTCTTTTTTTTTTTCTTTCTTTATTTTTTTTTTCATATTTATTCCCCTTAGGAAGACATCAATTTCCTTTTCTGAGTGGAATGTATATTTGATGAAGTTCTGTCTCTTGGTGATCACTTCATTTTGTATTTCAGAAAAATCTTTCTCTATTGTAAATTCCTATGAGAATCAATTTAGTGAGGACATCCTTCTCTTATGCATCCTTTTGTACATTTAAAACTGAATATATGAAAGCATTCAAGTCATCCTAATTTGTTCACTCATTTATACTTGGGTATGATATAGAGGTTATCATACTGAATATACTTAAGTTGGAATACTTTTCATTGAATTCAAAGTTATGATATGAAGGAAGGGGATTAAACTATTGTTTGGGTTGTTTGTTGGCCTTTTCAGATTCTTGGGTGCTGGGTTGGTCTTCCTTTAATTGTGCTGCACACTGTGAATTTTCATTAGTTTTTTTTAATTTCCTGTTACTGAAGTTGTGAAGAATAACTTCACAGATTTTCTGTTATTGGTGGTACCTGAAACAGAGTATTTAGGGTATATTGAAGTTGGACAGTTCACTCATCACTTTGTGAACGCAATGGGTGCTTTGGTTTCAGTTATTTCAAGAAGGAACTGGAGAACATCTGATCTTTGCTTCCCCTTTCAGCTTCCTAACTGTTTTCTCACAAATTATACCAAGTTACAAGAATAAGTTCTGCATTCCTTACAGATTTTAGCAAGTTAAGGGGCAGTTATCTGGGGGAAAAATGGGATAAAGTTGCAGCAGTATTTTTCACCTTTTACTTTCCTTAGCTTGTCTTCAGCTGAAACAGGTCATCTTTCTATTGCGAACGGAAAACAGAGTGGGATTGTGGTTGGAACTTCTGCAGCTCCAAACCCCTGACTTTACTATTTCATCCCTTGCATTATGTATCCTTTGCTTCAGGAATCCAATTTCTTACCGCACTGTGTGGTTTAAAAATCCTGATCTTAGGAACAATTGGTTGTAAGGTTCCTTCTGTTTAGGTTTGTTGCTCTGCCTTTTTTTTTTTTTCCATTATCTGACTTGGAGTAAGGCTGGCAGTTTCAAGACTAGGACCCTGTAATTCCTCCATAATTAATTCAAAAACGTTATTTTTTTCCACAACTACAGAGTAAACTTCTGGTTTAGGTCACTAACTCCCATAACTACAAAAGCATTGTACTCCAGTAGTAGGCAGTGAGATACCTCTATGAAAAAGGAGAGTATCTATTTAGAGCCCAATGATGTAGGTGCTCAAAATACTTAGTCTAGTCTTTTTGCCTCAGCTTGAATTTCCATTTTATCTTTGTTTGCAACTTATCCCTCATTTGTGAGTTTAAGATATGTTAGCTCAGCTATCACAGGGAAAAGCTGCTCATTTTATGTAATTAAAGCAAACCAGGATCAAAGTGGTTTTATTGATTTACTAATGACATGGAATTAGCTGGCAAACAGTGAGCTATGTCTTCGGGATCAATATGAGTAACAGAAGGAATAAACTTCAGTCCTGCTGCTTACAAGATGTTAATAAGCACCCAAATCCCAAATCCCTATCTCTTGTACACACATATACACATACACAGACACAGACACAGAGATGATTAGGGACATTTCCACCCCCTGAGCAACGTGAAGGACAAGCACATATCCCCTTCTCCGAGCCTGTGCAGCTCTATGGTCTCAGAAATGCTGCTTAAGCCTTGGTCTTGATGAACTTCGCCTGGGCTCAGCTCCTCCTGAGGTCACCACAAACACTGCCTGCTCCCTGAAACTAGTGCTGTAAGGAGCTCCTGGTTTTTAACCAACAGCCTTGGAAATTTAATTTTCTTGCTTGAATAACAACCCAAGCGGAAAAAAAAAAAAATTGTTACCAAATCTTCAAGGTAAGTTGCTGACTGAGAGGATGTCCAGAGTAGAAAATCACTATGACTAGAGTCAACTCTCTTGTGACCCTATAAGCAGTGGTCCTAAATGAGACTGCTTTGAGTTCTCTTGAACAGCAGTGACTGACACCTCCACTTCTCAAGTCTCTACCCTTCACCTGTTGAGAAGATTTGAAGGCATCCAGCATGAGTACTTCACTGAACTCGAGGGGAATTCTTCACCTTCCACAGACTCCTTTGAGTCTGTGTGTGTGAGAGTGTGAATATGCCATAGCTAATGTACTGCCAATGTTTCTCTCTAGGATTCTTAAATATGCTAGATTTGTCACTAAGTTAGGCCTGTGAGTTCCTGTGGTGCTTATAGTAAATTCTATATGAATCTTTAGTCACCTTTTTTTTTTTTTTTAAATTAGGGTGTTGATTAAGTGCCATTAAGTGCCGCTAAACCTTTACACCAAACCCACCGGTTGAGTATGGGGCTAATTTTGGCAAGAGGGTCCACTATAAACCTTGTCACTCAATGAGAGGGTCTTCCTTAATCATTTTCATCCTTACTCTTTCCTATTCTTACCCTTTCCCCTCTGCAGCTTTCACATAGGCAGCTTTTATGTTGATTTTGGTTTCAGATTGATAGATTTTAGTCCGATTTTTCTCTGTGTACTTTAACCACTTAGTAAGTAGCAGGATAAACCTTGCTAATGAACTTTGTCACTTTCATTTTTATGTTAAACCTGCTTTTGCTGATACCTTTGCCAGTGATTCTTTGGGCTACCCCAAACACTGGCTCATGACAGTGCGTAATCCATCTCTGTGTGTATTTCTGCTGTTCTTTAAAACCTCATACTGCATAAGTCACTGGAAAAGTACCCCAGGAGTCTGCATGTGCACACCTGGGGTGTAGGAACTTTACTCTTTTCAACTTGATGTTCAGTACCCACATGCCAGCTGAAGTTGTATTCATCCAATAATTACAATTATAAACCAACCAACACCTTAATTTTAGGGCTCCAGAGACCATAAATAAACAAACAGACAAACAAGAAAAAACAAACAAACAAAAAAGCCACACAACGCTACTGTCACTTAGGCACCAAATTGCCTGGATGACCAGTGTAAATTTTTAGTACCTAGCATGCCGTGTGATTCTTTAGGCTATCAGACACTGTAGGCACTGTAGTGGTTTGCAAGCTTTGATACAAATAGCAAAATTAAAGTAATTTTTGAAGAGTAAGCTAATTTCCTCTGATGAATTTATTCTGAATTTTATAGGAACAGGATGTTTGATCAAAAAGGGGAAGCCACTTTTTAGTTTCAAAATACTGGAAAAATTTGCAAAGGACATATTTTTTTCCCAATTAGTCACTTTGCCCCATAGAACACATTTTCTGATATTTACACTCCTTCAATTCAGTTTAAAAAAATGGGTAACCTGGGATTTTGGAAACCTTTGGAAATAAGAGCTTCCTTGTGTTTCTGAGGACTGTCAAAAGTATTTTGTCAACCACTATTTTTAGAGATTAACATTTTAAAATTAATTATTATCAGTCTGAAATAATTTAATACTAATCCTTCTTTTCTTTTGTCTTCCATCTTCAGTCCCTGATCTGTGTCTATGTCAGATGTTGTATGGGTCTGTTTATATTTATCCAGTTCCTTATGGGCTTATTTTCTATTGTTTTGTCTTTTTTTTTTTCTTTTTTTTTTTTAATATTACAGCTGGGATTTTATGTGGCACAGAACTCTGTAATAACATCTGTGCATATCAGACCACCATATGGGTGGGAGGGAAATAGCTTAATTTAGTGCATATGCATGATGTAAATGAAGACTTGACTATTGCTAGGCTACAAATCACTAAACACTACAGAGAATAGTAGGTTGGGGAAGGGTTACAAGAAACGAAAGGGCAAATATTATCTCAATGGCATTATACCCTTTCTGCAAGATGTTTCTTCAGCATTATCCTAAGCAGTGACTCAGCAAGCACATCTAGTCTGAAAATCATTAAAGGTTAAATCTTGACCAATGTGAATGAAATGCCATTGACTGAAAGTACAGCTGAGGGCTCCCAGGCTTCCATTAGTTCCAGTGAGACTATCAGCTTCACTGATTCAGCTAAAGGTACCAGGAGTCCCAAAGTAGTTTCACAGATAACATATAGCCAGAAGTCTAAATCTTCTCAGGCTCCTATTTTTAAAATGCCTTTGACCATTACTGCTTTTTCAGTTCTCTCATCTCTTATCACAATAGGTCGGCTTTATATTTAATATTTCTGTAACATAAGGGACTTTTCTAAGCATACAGTGACTTTTACACAGATTTGGTTTGAAGAGGCAAATACATACTGGTTTGGAAGAAATAACTCAATTACCGCTGAGTTTCAGGTAATTTCACTTGCTGAAGTGATAAAACTGTGGAAAGGATCTTTGTTAATGGCTATAACATAGCTGGTAAAGGGACAGATCACAGAATCATAGAATCAGATGGCTTGGAAGAGACCTCTCAGATCATCAAATCCAACGCTTGATCCAGCATCAGTGTGATTACTAGATCATGGCACTAAGTGCCACATCCAGTCTCATCTTAAAAACCTCCAGGGACAGAGGAATCCACCACCTCTCCAGGCAGGACATTTCAATGCCTTATTACTCTCTCTGTAAAGAATTTCTTCCCAATATCTAACCTATACCTCCCTTGGAAGAGCTTAAACCCATGCTGTCTTGCTGGTTGCCTGGGAGAAGAGATCAACCCCCTTCTGGCTACGACTTCCTTTCAGGTAGTTGTAGAGAGTGATGAGGTCACCCCTGTGCCTCCTCCTCCCCAAGACTAAACCCCAGCTCCCTCAGCCTCTCCTCATAGCACTTGTGCTCGAGTCCCTTCACCAGCCTTGTTTCTCTTCTCTGGACCTGTTTCAGTACCTCAATATCTTTCCTGAACTTAAGGGCCCAGAAACATCACTGGAGAAGACTGTGCCTCTGTCTCTGGACCAAGCAGAGAAACTACAAGATCCCATTTGTAGGGAATGTCAATAACCTGCCTATTCCTCAAGGCAATGCTTTGCATACAACACCATATGAGCTATTTTATGGAAGTTGTTTAATGCATGCTATCATGCAGGAGACAACCCTAGAAAGTTATAATTCAAGTTCTGTGCTCATGCAGCTATGCTATCCACCTTCTGGAGTTAGTTTGATTGCTTCTTATTCAGTATCTATGAAGTTATTTAAAGGCTTCACACTTCAAAACCCAAAATCTTGCTTCATAACTGGATTACACAAACATCTCCGAGACCAGACATGGGGAGCAGGAGGTGCTAAGAGGATGTGGAGTTAAATCTTTACACTGGTTCATTTTTACATTTACTTTGCACTGACCGATGCTGGCAAAAGAGATTTGTGTTAACACCATTTCTTAATTAAAGAAAAAAGTTAAGCAATATAGAAGTTTCTTTTTAAAAAATAATCATTGAGGGATTAAAACACCTAAAAATATTTATTGAAAATTCAATTGAAAATGATGAATAGTGAAGGTGTGGTTTATATACCCCTCACTCAAGCTCTGTTAAAAACCAGCTTGTGTAAGTACAAATAGTGGAAATCCGTGGAGGAAGCTTCTGAAGTGCCCGTGGACACTGACTATTTCACTACTACTATGAATAATGAGGTTTAGGGGCAAATATATTTACCTACATTATTTTCCTTCAAGTCTGAACAGATCTATGGTAGAAACTCATTGCAGGTTTGGACACTGGAAGCCATTGACCAGAGTCAATGTTTGAGGAAGACTCAAGTTCAAGGAGCTCGAGTAATCCATACATCTTATACAATCAAATATCTGATTCAGAAAAATTCATTGTCAATGAAATGTGCTTAAGGTAGCAGTCAGAGTTTTAAAAATTTGAAGCCATTCCTTTCCAAATTGCTTTCTTCATGATTGCATGTTGGGTTTAAGGTGTGTCACATATATATTACAGAAATATATTTAGTACTTAAACATACACAACTACATGAACTTTTGAAAAATGCATGTATAAAACACAAGTGTGAATGTGGACTGTGGGTGTCATCTACAACCTCCTTGTTATATCTCTTATCATAGAGACATCCTGTCATTTTCAAACCTTTCATGTTGGATAAGTAGAACTAATGTAGTGGCAGCATCCACTTCTCCAGCTGAAAACATGTTTAGACTTCACCTTCCTTGTTGCACAATTGTAATTCCTTGAAAAATGCCAGCCGAACTGTCCTTGGCACTTCTTTCACAGCTGTAATGGGAGGAGGTGATAAAGAGGGGTTGGTACAAGATGATCTTTAAGTTCCCTTCTACCCCTAACCATCCCATGATTCTATAAGTTCCTTGCAAAAACTAGCAATATTAGAGGATTTAAAGCAACAAAAAATATTTAATGAAAACTCGATAGAAAATCTGTGGTAGACTTCAAATTTATAGTGGGAAATCAGATAGAGTTCAGATGTGCTTGTTTGGTTAAACCAGGGAGCACAACAATTTTGACAATGTCACTTGTTGCAAAATAGACTGATTTTTAATTAGCCTGTTGCTGTGGATTAATCCTGGAAGGCAGCTAAGCATGATATAGCTGCTCTCTCACTCTTCCTTCTGCCCAAAGGGATGGGGGAAGAGGCCAGGAAGAGTAAATGCAAAAAAAAACTCGTAGGTCAAGATAAAATTGGCTCCATAATTGAAGGAAAAATAGAAAAAGAGAGAAAAAAAATAAAACAGAAGTGATGCAAAGGCAATTCCTATCACCTCCCATGGATAGACAATTGTCCAGTCAGTTCCCAAGCAAAATATGGCTAACCTCTCTAAATCCCCTTCTTTCACCCTTCTATTACTGATAACAATGTTATATTTTTTCAGCTCATTTACATCATCTGCTGGTTGCATCCCCTCCTCATATCTTGTGCGCTTCCAGTATATCCACTGGGAGTGCAGAGCGAGAAACAGGGACGGATTTGACGCTGTGTAAACATTGTTCAGCACTGGCTACAGCATTAATGTGTTATCAGCACTGTTTTGGCCACAAATCCAAAACACAGCCCCACACCACCTGTTCTGAACAACATTAACTCCCTCCCAGACAGACTCAGTGTAACTGTGATTCACAGTAAATTTTGGTGTACTCTGCATATTGTATTATTGTGATATAAGGATTATTTCAGATTGAACTTTTTTCAAACACTGCATTAATGCATGTATGAATCTTGAAAACAGATGTAGTTCACAAAAATAACTGTTGTGAATCATATATTTAAGATTTCATATATATATATGTACACATGTTTATATATAGACACATACATACTACATATAGTTTTTCGCATGCATGGTAATGGAAGAATACTTTATGCACTCCATTTTTATGTTTTTATTATTTTTTAAATTTTTTTTTACCTTGGCTAACATTTTTTAGGTTTTTGTACTTGTTCAGTTCAAATCTCAACTATTGCAACGTACTTTTATCTAAAACAGGAATAGACTGATCTTTTAACTGGAAAAGAATTTTTAGCTGATCTTTGCCAAAAGCAAGACACCAAGCAAAAACTGTCACCAGCAGAGAGGAGGGAATGATATCACAGATGAGTTACTGAAAATCCAAGGATAACTATATTAAACTCAGCAGAATGAGTATGAACCAAAATTCACAGAATCACAGAATCGTTTGGGTAGGAAGGCACCTCTGGAGATCATCCAGTCAACCCCCTCTGCCAAGGCAGGATTATTCTGAGTGTCCAGGTAGGCTTGGAACGTCTCCAGTGAGGGAGACTTCACACCCTCCTTGGGCAGTTCCAGTGCTCTGCTAGCCTCAATGGAAATAAGTTCTTCCTCATGTATAGGTAGAACTGGTTGTGTTTTAGTTTATGGCCATCACTCCTTATCTACTCATTGGGCATCACTGAAGAGTCCAGCACCATCCCCTTGGCATTCACCTTGAAGACATTTATAGCGCATTAATGAGATCCCTTCTCAGTCTTCTCCAGACTAACCAGGCCCAGCTCCCACAGTCTCTCCTCATACGAGAAGATACTCTGGACCCCTCATCATCTTCTGGCCTCAGCTGGATCCTCTCTAGTAGCTCCTTGTTTTCTTGAACTGTGGAGACCAGAACTGAACACCATACTCCAGGTGTGGCCTCACTAAGGCTGAGTAGAGAGGCAGGATCACCTTCCTTGAACCTGCTGGCTGCACTCTTCCCGATGTACTCCAGGATCCCATTGAACCTCCTGGACACAAGGTCACACTGCTAGCTCACGGCCACCAAGACTCCTAGGTCCTTCTCTGCAGAGCTACTCTCTAGTAGATCAGCCCCCAGCCTGTACTGGTACTTGGGGTTATTCCTCCCCAGGTGCAGGACCCTGCACTTGACCTTGTTGCAATTCCTTAGGTTTTGTGTTCTTAGTATTGTGTTCTAACCTTGTAGAAACCTACTGGCAGCTGGGGGCAGTCACTGCTGGGGGTGGAGGTGGTGCTGTGTGCCACAGCTCTATGGTGGGTGTTACCAGTCCTGGTCTCCATGACTTACCCAAGCACTATCCTGTGGCACAAGAGCCATCCTATAAGGGAAATTGTCAGCCTTGTGACCACCAGCAGCTTTTCCAAACTGGATCTGAGGACCCCTCCATTCCGGAAGTGTACTCCCCTACCAAATGCTGTAAGGATTTTGTCCTTGTCTAACTGTGCCTTGGGGGGAGCATAGCGTATGTTGTTGATGATTTCCCTGTCAGAGCATGACAGTTACTGTTGTCTGTTCTCTTGGCTTTGATTTCTGATTCGTTTGGTTCAGTGATTTCTGAATTAAATATGTCCAGATGCTGTGTTTCATTTACTGTGGTTGCATGTGTACACAAACAAATAAGTGTGTTACTAACCTTTATGCATTATGGAAGCAAGGGAAGCATTTAAAGGTAGCAAACCCAAAGTAACACCCTCTAAATAGCCCAGTATGTTTCTAAAAGTAAAAAAGTGTCATAAAATGTGCTGCAATTCAAGAATACATATGCATATTCTAAAATATGAAAATAAATTCATACTTGTAGAAATGTATACAGCAGCTATCTATATTCCCTGTCACTGCAAGTATCACCATATATCTCTCTTCATTTTTCTTTTTTTAATAGTCTATTTCTACATTTCCAGGATCTTATGTAGTTTTCCCTAAAGCTAAATATATGCTGAATCTATTTTTTATACCCTTACACAAGAAAAGAAAGATGAAAAGGATGTGTATTTGAATAGTTCAGCACTTTTTTTTCTTTTTTGAAAGATATTTCAGATCCTTAGCCACCGTATTACTGTTAAATTTAGTCTCTTGGAAATGCTGCAGTCTGGTAAAATTCACACAAGTATATTATTAACAAAAACTTTATTGATACACTTACCAAAATATACATTAATAGAAATAAGTCCTCATTGCGGCTTGAGAAGTATTTTGTGAAAGAGGGGACACATTGTTAGAAGGACTTTAAAGCTAATTTGTATGATCATAATGATTTCAAAAGGCAGTTTCACAAAATCATTAAGGCTAGAAATTAATCTTTGAGCTATATTAGCTCAGAGACTTGCACTTTCTTCACACTTTGCAAGCACAACCAAACTGCCATTAAGTTCAAGGTGCCCTCCATGATGCTTCATCAGAAAAGTGAATTCATTGAAGAGTTTTGTTTCAGCAGAATGTATCTATAGACAGAGTAAGTTACCCTTTCACGATGGGCAAAGGGAGTGGTTGTACTGTGGAGGTGCATCCGCAGGAGTCAGAATATTTGCAAGTCACAGCAGAGTTTAAGGTCACTAGTTTAACTAGCTGTGTTATTGCTGCAGTGTGCTTATCTTTGATTTAAACCAGTCCTTCTTAAGCATGATTAAAATGAATATACATGCCTTAACTGTGGATTTGGATTTATTGTACTATACCCAGGGCAAACATCAGTCCCTTGAATTCGTCTTCCATGTGAGTTCTTACCAGCCTACTCAGATACATTTTCAGACCTGGCTCCAGGAACAGTGTTTTACCTGTCTCTAACCAATGTTACTTTATTCCCCCCCGTATACATTTCCTTAAAGACACACAGGAGCTGAGATAGCACCTCTTTTCCTGGGAACTGCTGGAGAGGTAAGCAGCTATAGTGACTGATTCTGCAGATAGTGGCCCCATGTTATCTCCGTTCTGGCAGCAAGTTATCTAGACTTTCCTGTTGACTTTCCTGTGGTGATAAACCAGAAATGTCTTTGAAATTAAGATAAGTAAGTTTGTTAAATAAAATAAAGGCAGAACCAGAAGTAGAAGGAGAGAGGTGTAATATAGTCAGAATACCAGCCTAGGAAAATAAACCCTGACAGCTGTAGAAGAGAAGGGCAGTTTAATTATTCTTGTAAATCGTCACACTTGTTAAGATTGTCTGTTTGAATTAGATGTGTCCAAAAAACCTTTTTAGTCCCTAACAATTAGATTTATTTTTTTTCTTACTGTTGGTGTAGGAATAAAATCCTACTTTACTCCAATATTGGAACTTTCTCCCACCTGAAAGGAGACATCTGGTCTGGAGGAAGCTTGAGAACTAAGGGAGATCTTGAAGTCATGCCTCTTTGTATGAATAGCTTACAAGATTGGTGCAAAAATATATTTTCCCCATGTTTTCTGTCCTCAGTGTCAGTTGTACAATACTTTATCAAAAGAATTTTCTAGGACTTTGGGAGAAGTATCTATTTGTCCATATGCCACACTGGAGAGCTACTGGTTACCACTGGTTTTGTGTTCCCATGCTGGTTTTGCTAGCAAATATTGACAATAATTTAAAGTAATCCTTCCTTTCTTTTTTTTTTTGTCCCCCTGAATTTTTCACACCTAAAAATTCCACCTGGATATCTGTCCAAAATCCAATAGGCTTCATGACAAGACTTGGCACCATGTCAGAGTGTTTAACAGGAAGTGCTAGATATCAGTGAGGGTAACTTGGCATTTTATTATCAGTAACAAGACCTGAGAATGGGACTGATCAAAATTGCTCTGTTTGCCATTCATTTCAAGAGTTTTACAGAGCTGTGTGTTCCAGAGGCAGTTCAATAACATGGGAAGAATCAAGCCCATAATAGGCTGAATTAACAAAAACGTGCAACATAAATATCCCTACCATGACCAAATTTTGCCCCCAGTTTATCCTCCTTAAAACAACAACGAATAAATTATCTGTGGAATTGTCACGTGACCCTGGGTGCCTGTAATTTGTCACATGCACTGAGTTGACGTTACTGTCGAGATCTCATGTAAGCACACAATTTTGCCTTTTTATTTTTCTTACAGTATCTCTTTCAAATAGTATTTGCGAAACAAAATTGAGCAATAATGACTGAACATCACACAACTTACAGGTGTAATTCGGTGCAGTCACTGAGTGTGATGATCATCAGGCTGGCTCAGGCATTCAGCAGTGTTGAACTAGTGGTCTGACAGACAGTGACGTGAAAAGGGCAGACTGATGGACAAGTTTGGAATAACCTTCTCACTGGGGAACTTTCTTTGTTACACAGTCAGTTAGCAGAAGGTTTGCCCTTGAAAGTAGAAGAAAAGCTTGTGCTTTCTGTCTTTACAGTCCAATTTAAAGCTTTTGTAGGTTTTGCTACTCTGCCATAAGGTGGATTGGCTCGTTTGTTGTTGGGATGTAGGTCACGCCGTCAGTGGGGGTCTCTTTATAGGCCTATCATGGAATTGGATTGCTGTGGGATGGGCTTCACTCTGTTCTGCAAGGTTCAAAAGCAGCCTACATGACCTCAATATCTGTCAGTAGGTTTGCAGGATCAGTAACCTGAATTCAAATATATCCTTGCATCATACCTTTAGCCCAAGATTTTTTTTTTCCTCTTCCATTCTTTAAAATACAACTGAGGAGAATTTCAGCAAGACATTCTCTTTTCTTCTTCTTTTTTTTTAAACTGTGCAGATACCTTAACTCATTATTGATTAATGTGACTAATTTTTTCTTTAAAATGGGTTAGAGCAAACATATTTTCTCCAGATGCTTTTAAGACCCAGAAAATCATGAATGCACACTCTTCTGATAAGACAAAACCAAGACGTAGGATTGGTATGTTGATATATTTTCATGCTGGTGCAGAAATTATAGCACTTACTGAAAACACTAACAGAGTACAAACTAACTAAAATTCCACAAATTCTGCTTCTATGCACTCTTAGGAAACTATTATGTTAGATAATAATTTTTAAAATTATAAAAATAAACAGAATGATAAAATTATTTTTTGTAGTTTTTATATTAATTTCTCTGTGGAAATCATCTTTCTTAGGGCAATATTTGTCACATTTAGAACTCATTTTGAGTCCAACATGAACCTTTTGACACCAAGCTACTTTTTTATCTTGCTTTGTACTTTTCACTTATTGAAATTAGTGCCAATAAATGGAACTACTCTGCAATTGCAGTTATTATTTATCTGGATAGTATCCTTTTCTTTTTCCTCTTCAGTACTGAATACTTATTAAAAAAAAAATCCAGTCTTAAGAAACTAAATTAGGTCATAAATATCTTTCCTTTTCCTGGAGCTGTGTGAAAGTTTCTCTTCTGAAAATACATATGATGTAAATACACCACTTGGAGATTCATTTCACTGAATTCTAGATGTTGAAATAGTGTAGCTATGAAAGAGACATGATTTTTCTCTGCTTCAATGTATAACCAAGTATATTCTGGAAAAAAGGAAAAAAAGATCTGTGTATATCTTTAAACTCTGATCTGGAAGTTTTAGTGCTTTTTTTAGTGCTTTAGGTGCTTTATTTCTAGATATAGAATTTTGTTGTTTCTGTAAGACTATAGTTGTTCTACACAATATATAAATAGAAGCACTGACACTCATACTACTCATATGAATGTTAATTTTTGCTGTTCTTTCATCTAATTCCATAGATCTTTATTTGGACTCATACATGAGTAAGGACTGTTGAAGTAGACCCAATATATAATATACAGAGAATTACAGTGTACTATTAATCATAATTTTATTTCTCGTGATCTCTAATTACAGTCATTATATTGTAGTGGCATATTCATAATTGTATAACCCAAGAAGGTTATTGAGAATCTTCAAAGATCTGCAGGGTGTCTATGGGTTTAGGTGTCCATTTTGATTTGCCCTATGGTTCAGTGTTTCAAAGGCACTTAATACCTTTCAAACTTAATTTTTTCTTTTTGTACATAAGCATTACAGTGGAGTCTTAAATGACAGAGTTGTATGCTTTTTTAATAGACCCTGTGCCTCATTCCTGCTGTGGTCCAGAAATCCTAGCAGTCACTGGGAAGTCCCTGCCTTAGTCAACTGGAGCAATGTGACCTTACATGGTGTTTCTCAGCATTTCAGAGTATGCTTGGTAAACACAAATGCTTTCGCCACATATATCCTAACCTAAAAATAAGGCCCTTTTCCACATGCTTCGATATATTATGATTGGAGTAAAGATTACTGAGTAGATTACTGATTTTAACATCAGTGTTTGTTTGTTCAAAATGTGAGTTATGGGAAGCAAAGTTTACTCACATATGTTTCACCATGAGTAAAGATAGTACTATTTCTTTTTAATGGTAATCTGCTTCTGAACCAAATCTTAATTACATTTTCTTTTCTGTATGGCTCAAATCAGTTTTCCATGTTTTGCAGCATGGAGCTCTATAAATTAAAGGCAACTCTCTCAATTTGGGAGGGAAATGCAGTAATTTGTTTGAGAAAGGTTGATAAGGGGGAAAGATTTTTATTTCAGAGCATGAAGATTTGTATTCAGTTGGGTTTGAGAGATTTAAAAATAGCTATTGTGTAGGATTTCTCAGGGACAGGACAATCCTAACATTCTCCACAGCAATAAGGTGATATGTTGTGTCCCAGGCCATAGCCAGAGGAATGTTGGATGGGTATTCCCAGGAAATCATTCATTCTTGTTTTGGTTTCTGCTATTTCAAACAGTGCATGATATTCTTACCTGACATTTCTCAAGTGGACAAAAATATCTCCAACTATGTGTCTAGAATATGTAAGTAGGGGTATGCCTGGAAAATAGAGTTGTTCACTAAGGCTGTAGTTCCAGTGGTTAATAATTATAGCTAAATTCTTATCTTCTGGAGTATATTCATAAACAATAAGTTCATTGAAATAATTGGAGTCAGCTGATGACAGACTTCTTTATATTAAAAACCTTGTCCTAAATGCTGGGCTTTAGTATTGAACAATGGATTGCCAATAAAATGCTCTTCTGTCCCCTATTTACAGAGGAGTATTAATACCTATAAAATCGTTACTCTATTTTTGGGCTGTATGGAGAGACAAAGGGAATTCCATGGAAAACTTAGAGCACCTGTGCTCCATACAAATATACCTTTAAATGCATGTGGTTTGATATTTTTCTTGACATGCAGGCTCCTGTAATCCCGTTCTCCTAGGTTATTTCCACATAGCCATGGAATTATGCCTAGACTTAGATTTCAGGAAATCTAAGGAAAGTCTCCTTTTTACTTCTGGGATTTTAGGTTTAGGTTAAAAGTACTGACAGAGAAAACTACAGACATTTCAATTCAAATTATCTCCAACAATGTATTTTTGTCTAGAAAAATCTGTCAGAATACCATGGTGGCTGATAGATTTTATTGTATTAAAAACAAACAAACAAATGTATATAAGAAAAAGAAACAAACAAGCAAACAAAAACTTGAAGAGAGAATCTGAGATCCCTGTCATTAAATTATTTCTTAATGAAAAATGTGTTTTATACTAAAAACCCTTCCAGAGCATGGAACTTTTTTAAGACAAGTGCTATGGCATGAGGATAAAAGTTATTTCATTAGTAACCAAGACAAAAACATGGTATGGAATTTGGGCTTTTTTTTTTTTAGTTAAAATTCTTCTAAAATTAGATGAACTCATCATATGACGGGTTTAAGTTGTAAACTTGTAAAAGCTATCAGTAGGCAGTACTATGGCCACATGCTTTTCTATCTGATCTTATAAAGTGATAAATGAGTTTTAATTTGTTTATATGAAGTCCTATTTTTTGACAGTACAGTCTAAAATTACCAATAATCCTGACTTTGAACACTTTACTGGGACAATGTGTTGTCCTGATTTGTTAAAGTATCTTGTCATCTTAATTCACTTGAGGGAACAAACTGGACTTTGTAGGGTTGGTTGGGTTCCTCCCTCATCACTTCAAAATCAGGGGAATGACCAGAGGAATTTTCTGAGAAACTTTACAGTTAGGTCTGAAACCTGAACAAATGGAATTGCTGTGACAATAACAGATGCACTTGGCTTTCCTGCCTTGAACAGTCACCACAGCAGCCCATTTGGCCCTACTGAAGTCAGTTTTGTATGAGATGTGGTCATTTTTTCTTTTTTTTTTGGCAGAAGAAACAGTCAACAAAATATCTATGCAGAAGTGACTCAGATTCACTGAGCTGACAAGCAGGGAAGCAATTTCAGTAGTTTTCTATAAGATGGAAAGAGAGAAGTGTTTCTGAAGTTCTGTGATTTAGCACTTGTGAACACTTTTACACCTTAAGCAGTCTCAGCGTAACTACTGTTTTCACTCTAAGTTTGCTTGACTGTTTTATACATACCATTAGATAAGAAATCAGAGTATATTTTATTTGTTGCTATATTTATTGGAGCTGTGTGGGAGGTACAGATTTCTTTAATGTATAGACTTGTTACCTAATTGCTATATTATAAAGAGTGGACAACAGTAGGTGGCGAGGTATTTTTCTTATTTGCTTATTAGTTGGATGAGCTACTGTCATGTCAGAAGCTGTAATTTTTAAAGAATTTTGATCAGTTTTCATATATGTAATTACTAGTCTTTCAACTTTTACCAAAATTGGTTGAAACATAATTGTTTAGGTTTTATTCTTTCTTTTCAAAATGGTTTCATATATCCTACACAAACTTTTTCTAATTTTGGTGATATTATAGTGCTTAGCAACAATCTCTGATAGGGATAAGGGCTGCTACAGAAGACACTATTACATTTTCAATAGGAAAATGAACTTTACAGGTTGTCTGTTGTAGGTTGGTATAACTGACATGAATAAACAAAAGTTTCTTAGAATTCTAATAGACAGTCATAGGCTAGAAATTATTAAAATCTAGACCACTTCATTAATTTTGAAGATTTTTTTTTAAATGTCAGCAGCTTCTTAAAAGTATTATGTTTTAGCCTTATTTCGCTTCAATTTTTTAGTGTGAAACAAACTAAATACAGTTAAATCATTTTACTGGAATGTCCAAAAGCTGCTTAAGACAATTATATTCCATTCCCAAAGTGACAATTTCTAGTATGCTCTCAGTGAGCAACTAGGTATAATTTTAAAAGTACTTAGGGCAAAAAATATAGAGATGGAGTTGTCTATCTCTACCTCCTGAAGCATCAGACACATTTTATCAAAGAACCATGCGATAAATGAAGGAGAGGACATAGCAGGAAATTAATTCTGTGTTGTAGATTGCCATAGTAGAGGATAATTTTGTTTTACATTTATTTACATTTATTTTTCATGCCAAGTGTATATCAAAACTCTAGCCTGTGTTGCACTCATGAAGTTGAATACCTAGGCCTGGACCTAGATGGTTCCACATGCTGTATACAGAAACCTTTACACTTTCTGTAATATTTTTTTTTTTTAGTTTAATAAAATCGACATTTTCACTGCAGCTTTGGATCCAAACATCATTACAACTATCCAACCAGAGATAGCATTTGTAACTTTTTTTTTTAAAGTTGCCCAGGTAGCTGTTGAAAGCACCAAGAGTAAGTTACTCAGTGCTGGATATGTACCAAGCTGAAGAAATGGATGTCATGCTTCTCACATACTGCAGACAATGAATTCAGAGCTGTGTGCAACTGTGGTTGATCTAAGCTATGGCCACTGATATATGGAAAAGCTTCTGGTAGGCAAGGTAACAGAATGCACTTTGCCAGCTGCTCACAAACAAGGGCTCCGTGGGGAAAATAATTCAATTCATATAATCATCACTGGCTCAAGAGTGGAAATAAAAGAAGAAAACAAAGAGGTGATGAAAGTTAGAATTTGGAGGGACTGACAGGAGGTTGGGTGGCTTTGCTAACACCCGCAAGCATTGATGGCACTTGTACATTAGTCTTTTGCTTTATTCATAGTGTCATTAATTTTTAAAAAACCATTAACATATTTCATTTAAAGCAGTGAAATGTGCTGTCATATTCACTCTAAATACATTTCTGAGATTTTTTCTTTTTAGCTTTAACCTTGATCTGCACATTCCCTACATATGGGTGTAAATTTGAAACTCATGAAATTGTTGTCTAAGGTAGATGAAAATGGCCCAAGAGTTTTTGAAGAACCTTTGCTCATAAGAAATGCTGTTTGTCTATACCAGAAAAAAAAATAAAAATCAGGGAAAGTGTAGAAAGGGAAGGATAAAGACGGAAACTTGACATAAAAGAGCAAAACAGTACAAACAAAGGCTATTGAAGAGTCTGAATAGAACAGATGAAACCCTTGAGAGTTCCCCACATACAATTTGGAACACTGGGGCACACAGAGACAATCTTTCATGTTTTCTGTGGTTTGTATTTTGTTGCATAGAACTCAGATCTTTCTTGACTCTTTAAAGGCTGCCTCCTGGACACTCATTTTTTTTCCCTCTTTTTTGAATATTCATACAATACCAGGCTGTATTTCTCAGCCAAAAAAAAAAAAAACAAACCAAAAAAACCACAAAAATAAACCAAACCTGTTTAGCTCATTCATCTGGCCTTTTTTTTTTTTTTTTGATCATCTACTTTAGACATGACTATTAATGTCTCTCTCCCCTGAATGTTTCCAACAGGGCAAACATCATCTATGACATTAAGGAAAGCACAATACTTAAATTTGAATGAATGCTCTAATACTTCAAAATGACATAATATAATTGAATAGCTTGCACTTTTCATGATGATATATTACTTAGATATTGTTCCTAATTGATATCAAAAGAGCTAGTGGTGTTATGATACTACAACTATCAGTTTATGCTGCAAGGCTTGAAGATATTCTGTCAGCAAAGTCTGAGCAGCTGTAAGTAGGTAGAGGGTGGAGCTGAGATCAGAGAGTGAGAATGTGTTAAGAAAGCCAAAACCTACAAAGAATTCTACTTCTTTGTATGCTGCAAAGTTATCAGTATTTGGGAACCATTATTCTGCATTGAAACAGGATAGACACACACCATCTTGCCTTTTGTTGAGTGGCAACATCTCTCTGTTCATATTTGGTTTTCCAGCATAGATAGCTTCTAGTCCAGGAAAGAATGGAGACAGGCTAATCCACTGCTCCTGAAAGGCTGATGACACACGAAATGAAATGTGGAGACTGCAGAAATTGTGGTCCTTGGACAGGTTCAAGTTGGCCTCTCCGAGTGAGTTGACATCACGTGAAACTCACTAGGATAATGATTAAATATTTAGTTGCTTATTTAATTTACCTTCACTCACAGTTATACACATCTTTTACTCTTCTATTTCCTGCTTTTCCAATTATTATTATGTCCTGAAAAATAGTTTGCATTATTTCTTATGAACAAGAAGTGAGTGAGAAAAAATGCTTTTGTTTGTTTATACTCAAAGAGATAAACAGAATGGGTGATTGGTGGAATCAGCAACCAACATCAAGGAGTTAAGACATTTGAGAAGCAACCATCAAAGGAATCAACAGAAGAAAAGAATGGAGAAATTGCTAGGAGATGTTCCCTGGAGGGCACTGAATGCTCAGCTCTTCTACTGAGGCCAAGGTGAGGCACTAATGGAACAAAGATTTCAATCTGCTTGGTTGTAAATGATGTAGGTAGAGATGGGAAATGAATGCAACTTGACCCTGTGAAAGAAGGTCAGCAAGTGTATAAAGATTACAAACATAGTAGAAAATAGCACTATAATCAGAACTGTTGACCCAATATCTAATATCAATACTTTCCCTTTTTTATATACTTCAGGGTATGATTCCCATGAAATTAATTTTGTTTTTCCTGGTTGGCCGTTTTGTAGGGGATTGCATATTGGGATGGTGGAAAAACACATTTTAAATGCATATATGTCTGTGTGTGCGTGCATATAAGATTCCAGATACCTGGGAGCTTTATTTTATAAAGTGTCTCTCTTGACCTTAGCTGTTTAATTAGGAATGATAGAGGTCAAAATTAAAAGCCACCTTCCCTCTTCTTTAGTGCTCTACAGTGTTCCCCACGAGCCCAATGCAAAAGAAACCTCAAACAAAATAAATTAAAAAATAATAAATCAAAACAACTTCAAAGTGAATATTGTCTAGAATATTTCCCCACAGAATTTATAATGGCCTCTTATTCTGACTGCATATGTGGATGGAGTTTTCTGATAGGAATAAAATATTAGAAGAAACTGGAAGCTTTCTAATAGGAAGAAGATTCCTGGAACTTTAATGAAATATCGGCTGAATAAGTGTTTTAATAACATCTTCCATTTGGGTTTGATACTGAAATCTGAACATAGGAGGGAATAAAATTCAATGGAATAAAATACTGCTTTCTTGCAAAATTTTGACAAAATTTGCTCATTTGGTGAAAAGATGCAGGAAATATAAATAAAAATTACTTTACAAGAAAACAAAAAAAAAACCCAAACCAATCACAGCAACAAAAACAACAAAAAGAACAGTCTGCCTTTGAAAAAAAAATGTATCTGTACTTTCTCTGTTTTGGCATAAGAGCTACCATCCAGAGTGGGAGAACTCCACGTCCTTCTTTCTAAGGGTATTTCAACACACAACTTGCAATCTGCAGTTTCTCATTAGGTTGACATTATGCTCAGAAATAATTTTTTGCTTAACTAGCCTTGAAACTTTTCCATTTTGTATACATAAATTTGCTTTAATTAGCTTCCCTTCTCAGTCAATAGAATCACCACATTTCATATGTAATTATGACCTCTAAGCTGTGCCTGAAACCTCTTTAAGAAACAGTCGTACTCTGGAGGAGCTGGGTGAATCCTCCCACTTGCTGGGTGGTTGCACAGCAGTGCTGACTCGTTATTTGCATTTGGCTGCCATTCAGGAGGTTATGTTTTGAGGAATCTGAACTCTTGCAACTTCATGAATCAGATAGATAAGTGATTGAGGTTGATAGACTCATTCACACAGGTTTCTTTTGCATTCAGCTGAGTGGGAACATCATGCCTCAGAGTTTTGCTTTTTGAGATAAATAGATTAGCTGGTTTGTAGCCAAGAGCTGTGACCTTGTATGGCGTGTACAACTGAGATATTTTTCTGAAGAAATCTAGGTATTGACCCTGAAATGCTATATTTGGTATTTGCATTATTTCTCATGTCTTAGATAAAAGATCTTACAGTAAAAGGGATTTATGTTCTATTTGGTAGTCTGCTCTTGCTGTTACATTAAATAGCTAAAGCTAGGAATCTAATTCTTGCCTAAGTACTGAAAAGGTGGCCTATTTGCAGGGTTGTAGAGTGCATATATCTTCCACTAAAGTCAGCAGGGAACTGTTCGTGTTCAACACCTGAAGTCGTGTCCATCTGCTTCTTGCCTGGAAGACATCCTTAGACAAGTACCATCACACCCACAGTACAAGATAACTTTGTTGTTAATATTGCTGGGACTGTAAAATAAAGCTGTAAAAGTGAAATATCCCAGTTTAGTTTCCTATACTGATACTGACTAAAGTCCTTTTTTTTTTCTTTTTTTTTTTTTTTCTGGAGGCTCAGTGAATTCTAACAGTTCTTTAGCTGATTACTCTGAAGGCAGCTATTTTTCTGCATTTAGTCATCTATTCGGATGTCATATATGAGAGTCTGCTTTTCAGGATAGAAAACTGGATAATTGGGCTTGTATCTCAATGAGCATACAAACTCACATTGTATAACATTTAGAAATAATTTCTGATTTTTCTTTCTTCTTTTAAACCAATTTCTTACTTTAAATGATAGCTTCCCATTCAACTAGCCTTTAAAACAAGTAAACATTCCTTCTTACGAGCCTTTTTTTTTTGCATATTTAGTGTATAAAGAAGAAAGATACTTAAAAATATTTTTGTTCTGAGAGTTGTTTCGCAAATAGCAAATTGCCATTTGCTAGGGATAAGAATTTGCTATAGACTGTTAATGATGAAACCTTAGAGAACCAATTTCGAATCTATATTTCTGGTTTCTTCTTCTTACCTGGTAGCAAAGCCATCTTTATATAATACAGTTTGTCACCTTCTTCCTTAATCTTTTTTGACTTTATACTGAATTGAGTATCAGTTGCAGAAACATCTGTTTGGGGATGTCTATGATGACAAACGTGATTAAGAACAGTGAAATGAGTCTCCACAATTTGAACTTACCCAACAACTACAGTAAAGTTAAACTGTTATACTCATATGTGGTGCATAATCCGAAAGGTATAAATTTCACACTGTGGGTTATAGGCAGTAGTTCTTGTTAATAAATGTGTACAGTCCAGCCAGTATTTTACAATCTATTGTGCATAGCTTGGAGAGGATATTAACTAAGATAAATTTAAGAAATTACCATTACAGAGTATTTCTAAAGAGAAAGAAGGCAGCAGGCTGGGATCTATGCACAGCAATCTGTACAGGTTTCATTTGGCTTTTAGAGTTCCTAAGTGATTTCTGTGAACCTGTCTGCCAAAACCAAACCACTAGGGTGCAGATATGCAGCACAAACCGCAGTGGGGAATACGTGCAAATGTGTCTCACCACTTCCAAATGTGTTTTTTCTTTAGGTGCTACTAACATTTTAACAGCATTTCAAACTCTGAAAGTATTTGGTAGTGCTCAGACACCAAAAACTTCAAGCTTTCATTCTGTAAGTTAATATTTGAATATCTTTTTGTTGCATTCTGTATTTGTTAACACATTTCTACATGCCTCTTATTAATGTAATGATGCTGAAGAGCTTTTAAAGTATCTGGGCTTAGAGCAAAGGCATGATGGACCTGATGCATTGAATGTGACCTTGTAGGTAAAACTGTTGTGTTACAATTCTGGTGTAGCAAAGTCATGCTCAAGGCATAACACCACGACAGGAGAAGGGGAATGGCTTCAAACTGAGAGTAGATGTAGATTGGATTTAAGGAAGAAATTCTCTACTGCAAGGGTGGTGAAGCCCTGGCACAGGTTGCCCAGAGAAGCTGTGGCTGTCCCATTGCTGAAAGAGTTCAAGGCCAGGTTGAATGGGACTCTGAGCAACCTGGTCTAGTGGAAGGTGTCCTTGCCCGTGGCAGTGTATTGGAATGAGATGATCTTTAAGGTCCTTCCGACCTAAATCACTCTATGATTCTATAGGAAAGAGGGTGCTGTTGTGGCTTTACTGGTAAAAGCTAGGCTGAAAAATTGTAAAATGGTCACTGGAAGCAAGAACTGCTAAATGAACCTCCCACCTACAGTCACAATTTTAATCTGAATCACTGTCTCATATCTTAAAACTTTTACTTTTTTCTCATCAAGACTAAAACAAAAGAACTTTCCTTACTGTTTTTTAAGATGGGGACATTTTTTATTTCTTGATAAAGAACCATTATTGGTGCTACAGAACATTAAATTAGACAGCCATTTTTTGTGTTGACAAGCTCAGATAGCAAATATTTTTGCCACTTTTAATTTTATTAGAGACGATAAACACTGTCATTGATGCCCAGCACTAATTTTTTTTTCTGGCAAAAAAGGATGCACCTTCTCTGTTATAAATAGTGCAATTAGTTTACACTATGGATGTGAAATAAGACATCTGGCCCTGAGATAAGAATACATATGTTCCTTGAATAGTAATCCTTTCCATCACACTAACATTCTCTTTTGCAGTAAATTTTCCAAACTGTTACATCTTCTTTTTCATCCTGCAACACATCAGTTGCTATTTTAATGCATTCTTATCCCATCTTTTTAAAACAGTTTTCAATTTACAGACTACATTTGCTGCAGTGCTCTTTTCAACTCCAGCTCACGCACACTGAACCCTAAAAAGGCATGCCTGCTGTTCCATAGACAGCCTGCCTTCATTGGACCTCTGGGTGCCATGCAGTCCTGCATTTCCCCCTCACATGCTTTCTGTGAGGTTTTCTGCCTCCTTGACTTCTTTTCTATTTAATGACACATAGTATTTGAAGCAGGAAAAATAAGAATTTTATAACTGTCCAAGACCTGGTAACACTGCACTTCAGCTGGCTGAAGAAAAACCCTAAAAACCCTGGCAACCCTGTTTCAGTCTCACTGATTTGGAGATGCAATTAGATCTAAGTCTTCTTTCACCATGTTTATTTGTTCCTTGACTGGTGTGTTTAGGAAACATCCTTTCCTTTCTGCCGCGTACTGGAGGGAGGGAAGGACAATGGTCCCAGCCGATGGTAGGGTGAAGGCTGGAACTAATTTATTCATGGGAGCACGGGACGGGTATAGGTTTCAGGAAGAAGCTTGGAAAGTGGGAGGAGTTAGGGGCGGATCGCGGCAAGGAGGGGAAGGGTTTACAGGGAATGAGGGGAATACAGACGGGGCGTGGCTAACTTCACATGATGAAGTGGGATTAGCACATAAACCAGACAGTAAAAGATTAGGGAATACACAATCAATAAGAAACCGATAACTGGGTAACCATCACCAAAAACATACAGATACAGAGGAATAGCTATCTATCTAATACAATAAATCTCTATCTATATTACAAAACATCTTTTAAAACATGAGCTTCTGAGGTACTTTTCAGTTTCTGGAGTTGTTCACTTGCTGGTCAGCTTCATCTACTCCAGGAAGGGGTCACTTTGGCTATTTTTACCATCCCTCAGGCATGGTACCCCCACGCCTTGCCTTGCCTTGCCCTGCCTTGCCCTGCCTTGCCCTGCCTTGCCTTGCCCTGCCTTGCCTTGCCCTGCCTTGCCCTGCCCTCCCCTGCGTCTTTGTGACCAGCCATCCAAAGGGTGTTTTTTTCAGCAGGTTGAATGAGGTTATTCTGCTCCTTTGTTCTGCTATTGTAAGAACCCTGAAAAACTGCATCCAGCTCTGGAACCCTAACCATAGGAAGGACATGGAACTCCTGGACAGTCTAGAGGAGGCCATGAAGATGCTCAGAGAGCTGAAGCACCTCTCCTGTGATCCTGAGAGGGTTGGGGTTGTTCAACCTGCTTCTGGGGAGACTTTAAAGCTTCTTCCACTACTGAAAGGAAGCTAAAATAAAGCTGGAGAAGGACTTTTGACAAGGGTATATAGTGACAAGGGGGAATGAATTCAAACTGAAACAGAGTAGATTTAGACTGTATATTAGGAAGAAATTCCTTACTGTGAGGGTGATGAGATACTGGAACATAGTACCCAGAGAAATAGTGGATGCCCCATTACTATAAGTGTTCAAGGCCAGGATGGATGGAGCTCTGAGCAACTTGGTCTAGTGAGAGGAGTCCCTGTCCATGGCAGGGGGGTTGAAATTAAATGAACCTTCAAGTCCTTTCCAATCCATAACCTTCTGTGATTTTATGCTTATATAGTTCTCTCCTCAGGAATACTGCTCACTCCAAATCTTGCTGAAAAGCTGAAGGAACCCCTTTTCACGTAAGTTTGATCTTGATGACCAGTTTTTGTACTGAGTTGTTTGTATTTGGGTAATATCCAGTAAGCTGAGTAGTATGTCATTGGCAGTGTAAGACTCATCATATTTTTGCTGAGATCACTGTTTTGCCATATCTGTATATTAACAAATTACTTGATTATGGATATTTGGACTGTCAAAAACAACTACCCAGCTGAAAATTTCTTTTCAAATAGCCAGGCATACAGCATATATGCTGGTGCCAAGGGAAAGATGTTTTGATATCAAAATGAGAGAATTGCCTGTTAAGCTTATGCAATTGTTCAATAATGAAACTAACGGAGTGATTAAGGGTTTAGGATGGGGAACTTCATTGTTCAATCTTTTAGCATTTGCTTTGTTTGAATGTCTGTGTTCCCCTGTATTTGGAAAGAAAAGTGGAGTTTAAGATTTTCATGCTCTTTGTTTCTCTCAGCTGAATCTGTGACATCTCAGTGATGGTGCAATTAGTCCAGTGTTAGGAGATAGTCTAAAATGAGTCAAAGCTATCCCCAAAAGTAAACTATTTTCAGTTTTCTGGAAGCAATGAAACAATCAAAATTATAGTCTAGACCTATAATAACAAAGACAGGGAAAAATCATTTAAAGGGTGTATAAAAAGTATGGTGAATTTTAAGCTGATCCTTAACTATTAGAGCATTGAAGAATACTTTGTAGAGAAAGTCATATTATTCTCTGTCTCCTGTAAGGCATCTTTCAGTACAATAATCAGGCTCATAAACTGCATGGAAAATCAGGTTATTTAATTACAATAATGTTCCTAATATGCAAACACTTTTATTCCTGTCTCATTTTTCATTCTGATAAAAAGTAGCAAGCTGTTGCTTTAAGTGTCATAAATATGCTTGGAATTAACATCAATTGAAGTAAAAGACTTTGTTTTCATGATTATCCTTTGGATGTCCACAAATTAATGTAAAATTATTCCTTACTTGTACATTCTGTTTTCAACTTTTGCTAAAATTTAAACTACTAAATAATTTGTGGATATCAAAAATATCAGTAAAGTGACAGCTTTTTTAATTACATTTTTTGCCTTGCCCTTTTTTTTTTTTTTGTGCTTGGAGACTTTATCCATAAAAATCCTTGAAATGCCTATATGAGAAACCAGTGTAAAAGAGTCACTTCTCTCCTGTATCTTTTCATTATCTTGAATTATCTGTAGGGAAGATAAAGACATACTCAGCGACTATATTGAAATATGTGGAAATAATCTAAATTTAGGCTTTTTTTACATTTTAAAGTGTCTACATTTTCAAAAAATTTAAAATAAACATGACTAATTTTGTTGTGCTATTTTGATGTTCAGCTTCCAACTCATGTAATGAATTTTCAAACACCTAAAGGAAAGAAGCCACTTCATGCCCATAGATGAAACAAAACTAGCTAAAATTCACTTTTGTGATAGAAGAATGCTTTTAGTTTTTCCACTCACAGAACTTCGGGTTTGGGATTTGTTTTTTTTCTGAGCTATAACTTGGAATAATCCCAGTAAATGAGTTGGCACTACTCTTTGATGTAAGTTTGTTAGTTTGGTTTTTTTTGATGCCTTAGAGTTTTCATGAATTTGTAGATTTTTATACTTCTATGTAGTTTCTTGCATTTAGAGCAGCTAACAACCTCTAAGCCTGTGCTAGCTGTCTTAAGGATCAGATAATAGCTGGAACAACATGCCTGGGAAACATGTACCAGAGCTAAGACAATTAGATACCATGTTAGTCAAAACAAGAAAGCAAAGCCCAGCAACCTTGGAGAAGCTCCAATAAGGGAAAGTGGCATGAAGATGATGATAAAGGATGCAGTAAGGGTCTGGGTAGCAGGATGAAATCTGAAAAAAACACTTGGTCTCCTCAGGAAAAAAATAGGTAGATTTCTTCCTTACTGCTCACTTTTGGTAAGGTAGATCGACCTTCTGTTTAACCTCATACAAAAGTTTTATGTTGGTTAGTAAAGAGTTTGAAATGCAAGAGTGACTTCAGGACATTGAATAAACAGATTAATCATGACAATTTCAGTGCTTGAACTAGACTAGTAAAATCAATCTGATACAAATAAAAGACATATACTTTTCTAGACCTGCCTTTGGCCTTTATAGCTGGTGATCACCCTCAAAGTCATCTAAAACTGATTAATGGCAATGAAAACTAAACAATCTATGGAACTCAAAACTGGTTGCAAGTAACCCAGTCAATGTTGCAACAAGTTTTCCAAACTGCACACGGTATTCAGGGATTACTATTTTCCTTTGACTTGACAAGATGGCAAGTTTTCCAAGTGTACTGTATCATGAATTATTTTGTTACACAGAGAAAAAAGGATGTCAGGAGTTGGTATTGTTATTTCAGAGCATAACTGCAGTCTATGACTTGGGGTATGCTTTATTTATTTATTAAGGCATGACTTTGTAAAAAGTGCAATTTATACTTGATATCATAGAAGAATAGTGCAATCAGGTAAGGGGATAGTTTAGTATTGAAGAAACTATTCTTCTAAGCGTTACCCCTCCTCCCTCAAAAACTAGTATTGTACACTCACACCCCTCCTCAAGAAAAGCAGTCAGCATTTTTCTCCATATAATGCAAATTACTTAAAAAATAAAAAATCTTTCTTTCTTATTCCCCTTTTCTCAATACTATCAATCAGAAAGTGAAATAGAATCACTTAGAAAAAACCTCTGGAGATTAACCCTGATTTCCCTTAATACTTATGCCGATGTAAAACCAGTATGATTTCGTAGCAGGATTCTTGATATGTGTTCACCAAAAAGTAGTACAAAAACCTGTAAAGTCTTAAAGTAATTTCCTGCTTTTTAAAAGTACCCTTCAACCTTCAAGTAAGGAAAGGAAAAGTTGAAGATAAACTTTTATAAAGTACATTTTGACAGAGCTTAGCAAAATCCAAATTACTCTTTAAAATCAGTGTTGTTATTGAACTACATTCTGACAATTGCTGATTGCTACAATGATCTTTTAACAGATTAAGCATTTTATTAGGTTCTAATAGCTGTGATGATTGAGGATGTTAAAAAGCTGAAAGAAAAAAAGACCCTAACAAAAGAGAAATTTTCACCATTTGAGTTCATTGAAATATATGACTTTAATGATATTTCAACAGAGATGTTAATTTTCTCATCTATTAGCAATTGTTCCGTAAGTCCAGAATATTTTATATAACCTTTGAACATAACAATATGCATGAATTTTTCATAGATTATTTAGTATTGATATTCAGAAAATGTTTAAACTCAAAATCTATATCTATATATTGAAGGAGAAAGAGATGCTTGTAAACATAGTGATAGTCCTATTTTATTAGCCATGAGAACACATTTCATCAATAGTTTGCATGACTATTATTTGCTATCATTATATGTCAGAATTTGACTTTATAAAATATATTTTTAATAGGAGATTATTATTTTGTCAAAAAGGCAATAAATAAATACAATTTGTTCATAATTCTCTGTGTTATATGAAATCTAGCCAACTAAAAGAGTTAGGGATAGCCTTTTCTAACTGTGGATATATCTCCAGCAAGCTAAGGGTGTGTATTACCTTCTTTAGCCCTGTTTTTGTATGTCTTTTCACATTCAACCTGGTTACCTGCAGCGCACATGCAATGAGAGGTATTTACTCCAAGACTCGTGAAGGAGGCAGCTGTGCTGTGGTTTTGTGTATATTTACTTGTAAAATACAGAAATATGCATGTATGCATATTGAGTTCATCTCGGAATATTAAGCCAGCCAAAATATTTATAAGCCACAGTCAGCAGGAAGAATTTCTGTTGATTCAGATTTGGTCTGTTTTGGAGTTTAATCTAGAGCTGACTTTCATATGTATTTTTCTCTCAGTCAATACCATGGATAGTGTTTGAATATTTTCATCTGTAGGGCTGGGAACAGAGAACTGATAAATAATGGTGTCGGGTTAGAAGGGAGACAATGATCCACAAGATCTGGGTTTTGACGTGGACTTAGAGCAATGGACTAGGACTTGGAATGACAGGAGGCTGAACAGATTTCTTTCTCTTGTCAGTAAATATCAGTGAAAACTACTTGCAAAACACAGACTTCATTGCCCTTCAGTTGTGCTACCTCTGGAAGATGCCAATCTGCAGGTTCCTGGGATAGCTCAAGGTGAAATATGCCTAGAACTTCACTGATGATCTGCCAGGAGTTTGCATGGCAGCTCTTCTGGGTTTGGCTGAATCTTTTTGTCTCCAATTTTANTTTAAGGTTCTGTAATAATATTTTTGAAAATGAAGCAGAAATTAGGTTTGGGAAGGATTCATGGTACTACTATTTTTAAAAGTAATTTGTTATATAACACGTTTTCTTTTTAAGATAGGGCTTTTTATATTGCTTAAAAAGGTATGATGAACTTTGCATGTCATTAGTCGCCCTGGATACCTTAGTTTATTTATAGGTTTTAAAGAGAGGATAAACTGAATTGTTAATAAAAATATTATGAGAACAGTGAGTTTTTCAGCAAACTTTTTTTTTTGTTGTAATTTGGTTAAGCTGGACTTCATAATCATGTATTGCTCTGAAACAAGTTAACTGTACTCTTAATCTTTTAAAAAGGATCTTACTTTATAGTCTAATCTGCAAAAAATTTCACCTGAATTATTACAAGAAAGTTTTCTGTCAGCTAAAAGTGAGGATAAAGGACTGGGCTGTCCTTGTCTATAAACAGTTCTAGATTGAAAGTAAAAAGTCCTTTTATGTCTGCAGTGTTTGCCCTTCATTTGATACTAAGAGCATACCACATCCTGGTGTGGGATGAAAGCTGATCAGATAATGTCTAACGAAATACCGACTTTTAGCTTCTGCAATGGTCTGATTAGCATGCAGATAAAAAAAAAAACCAAAAAAAATACCAACAACTCTCCTGTTCCTTGAACTCACCATGCTATAATATTAGTGATGCAAACATAACAACAATAGAATAATTAATGCCCACTTTCTCACCAGTAAACTGAACAGGCCTTCACATCTGAAAGAACTATGGATTTCTTACCCAGTTAATGAACGTGACTCACATCCTAATTTACAAAGCATAAAAACAGTGCACCTTCAGGTATAAAAAGTAACATTCCCATTTTTTTCCTCTGGTAGTCTCATACATTTCCTTTAAAGTTTTTCACATTATGTATTTTTAATGTAGGTTCTCAAAAGACTTACCATCTGAGACCAGGCCTAAAATCAAACAGATTTGGTTAATCTTTGATACTTGGACGTTATAATAGCACAACACTTAATGATGCTTTATTTGGCTTTATCATATTAAAAATTGGACATGTTGATGGTGATTAACAATTGCCACAACAGTTCATTACACATCAGAGACCAGCTTGATAAATTACCATGGAATTAAGGCTGCAAAAGACTTTTAAGATCATTGAGTCTGACCATTAATCCAGCACTGCCATGTTCACCACTAAACCATGTCCCCAAGTTCAACATCCAGATAATTTTCGAAAACTTCCAGGGATGGTGCTTATACCATTTCCCTGGGCACCTAATTCCAGTGCCTGACCACTATTTCAGTGAAGAAATTTTCACTAATAATCAATCAATTTCAATGCCTGACCACTATTTCAGTGAAGAAATTTTCACTAATAATCAATCTAAACCTCCTCTGGTGCAAACTGAGGCCATTTCCTCTTGTCCTGTTACTTGTTTCCTGGGAGAAGAGACCAACCATATGTGGCTACAACCTCCTTTCAGGTGACTGCAGAGAGCAAAAAGGTCTCCCCTGTTCCCTCTTTTTCTCCAGGCTGAAAACCCTTGCTCCCTCAGCTGCTCCTCATCAGACTTGTGCTCCAGACCCTTCCCCAGCTCAGTTGCCCTTTCCTGGACATGCTCCACTCTCTCAATGTCTTTCTTGTAGTGAGTAGCCCAGACCTGGACACAGGATTTGAAGTGTGTCCTCACCAGCACCGAGTACAATAGGACAAACACTGCCCTGGTCCTGCTGCCCATACTATGTCTGATAAAAATCAGGATGCCACTGGCCTTATTGCCCACCTGGGACACTCTGGATCATGTTCAGCTACTGTTGATCAGCACCCCCAGGTCGTTTTCCNTTCCTCTTGTCCTGTTACTTGTTTCCTGGGAGAAGAGACCAACCATATGTGGCTACAACCTCCTTTCAGGTGACTGCAGAGAGCAAAAAGGTCTCCCCTGTTCCCTCTTTTTCTCCAGGCTGAAAACCCTTGCTCCCTCAGCTGCTCCTCATCAGACTTGTGCTCCAGACCCTTCCCCAGCTCAGTTGCCCTTTCCTGGACATGCTCCACTCTCTCAATGTCTTTCTTGTAGTGAGTAGCCCAGACCTGGACACAGGATTTGAAGTGTGTCCTCACCAGCACCGAGTACAATAGGACAAACACTGCCCTGGTCCTGCTGGCCATACTATGTCTGATAAAAATCAGGATGCCACTGGCCTTATTGCCCACCTGGGACACTCTGGATCATGTTCAGCTACTGTTGATCAGCACCCCCAGGTCGTTTTCCTCTGGGCGGCCTTTCAACCACTCTTCCCCCAGCCTGTATCACTGCCTTGGGTTATTGTGATCCAGTTGCAGGACTTGACCTTGTTGAACCTCACACAATTGTCCTCAGCCCATCTATCCAGCCTGTCCAGATCCCTCTACAGAGCATTCCTGCCTTCCAGCAGTGACACTGCAGCCCCACTTGGCATCCTCTGCAAACTGAGCAGGATTGTACTCGATCCTCTCACCCAGGTCAGCAAGGAAGATCTTACACAGAGTTGTCTGCAGCACTGAGCCATGGGGAACGTCACTTGTGACTGAACACCAATTTAGCTCCATTCACCAACACTCTCTGGGCCCAGCCATCCAGCCAGATGTTTTACCCAGAGAAGAGAGCACTTGTGCAAGCTGTGATCAGCCAGTTTCTACAGCAGAATGCTGTGGGAAACACTGTCAAGGGCTTTACTATCATCCAGGAAGACAATATCCACAACCCTTCCTTCATCACAGGAGAGCAGAGTAGTCAAGCAGGACCTGCCTTGTTCTGTCTGCTCAGAATGGCTGAAAATAGTATATGAAAATGGGGAAGAATAATTGGAAAGTAGCAATCTGCTGAATATTTAGATCTTGTATGGTAGAAGTTTGGCCATAACTTACATTTAAGTATGGATAGAAATTAAGATGCCTTTAAAATCAGGGATTCAGCTACCTAGCTGTAGTTCATAATGCAAAGACCAAAAACTTTTTGAAGTATCAACATGACATATTCAGTGTATGTTCCTTCATGTATATCATTCATGTTCCTTCATGTATATCAATATATGTATATTGACCACTAAATATTAATTATTTAATGTATAAATGATGATTAGAAACAAGTTAATCAGAATTTCTGCTCTATATTATTTATTCAGACAAAATGAGAAAATCTGAGGTAAGATTTTAGATATACTGCTTGGTACACTGTTCTTTTAACTTATTGATGGAACTAATATTATTCCTGACAAAGATCTTTTTGTGAGTGAGAGAGGTCAGATTGGACCCTGTGTTCCTTATCTTTCAGATGAGGGCTGTTTAAATTACAAGTGTGAGTTGATACACTATGCTGCCATTTTTTAAAGCAAAATATAGACCTTGGATGGCTGCAGAAACTTGGAGAGACACAGAAACAGCTGTCTTCCACAGATATGCTGCTCCCTGTGAGGCAGCCACTCCTGACCCCGTTGACTTCAGGCTTTCTTGTACTGTAGTGAGTAACTTCATATTGTTTGAAACAGTGACTCCCAGGTCAACAACTCTGCTTGAAGAACTCTGTAGGAGCTGAGAACAGCAGCAAGGCCAGGAGCAGCTGTCTGACCAGCGCTTTCCTCTCTGAGATAACCTCTCTTGGACACCCTGAGTTCAAAACTCGGCAGCAACTCTAGCGTGACAAGATGGATTAATCTAAGATGTCCTTTTCTTTCAAATCAGAATCTCCCGTTATATAATGGGAGACAGCCGCAAGACCCTTGCATAAAATATTTTCCTTCAGGAGTGCTGGAAATGTTGGCTTTTGCACTCCTAAGGACATGTGGACTTAGTGGGAGTTGGGGGAATCACGACTTACACAGGAATAGGGCTACATTCTGTCACTGCAGAGGATGCCGGTTCAGGAATGGAGTATGAGCAGGAGTTTTTCCAGGGTGAAGCACCACGTTACAGTTCTGTTGTTGATGACTTGTGCATGTCCTTTGTGCAAAGTACTCATTTCCACAGGGGTTTGCTACTATATCATTTTAGTTTTCTTTTATCTCAAACACAAAGCATTGTATTCGAAATTTTAGCTGTTTTGTCAACAGGAATGTTATTAATAGACATATCAAAACTGAACAGATTCAGGGAAACTATAAAAAAAGGGTGAAGTAACGTGTATGACCAGACTAAAATTACCACTGGCAAAACAAGAAAGGAATTGTGTCAGAGGCAATGATGTCTATCTCCAAAAGCTCCATACTGGAATATAACATTCCAGTCTTTCTTCTCAGTGAAGAAAGACTATGACATTCCTGAGCAAATCCAATTCACAGTCTAACTGTAGCAATAAAATTTTGCAGAAGTTCATTTGTATGAAGTGAAAATGAGTTATGGAAAATAATTTTGTCACCTGAAGTTTTTGTATGTTCTCTGTGCTAAGTGTATTCCTCTTACCCATGAAAAAAATGTCATTAATGGCTATGAACAACTGACTCTCTTACCAGAGCTCAAATATCTGGGTATCTTGCCTTGATGAGGATCAATTCTCAGGACCAACCTAACGTCCTTTTGTATGTTCTGCAAGCACTTTTGACATCTTACCAATAGTTGTGAGTTGCTGCTGTTCTGCCGCATAGAGAATGGATACTTTATTTTCATCCAATTTTTATAATGAGCAGCATCACTGCCCTTTAAGGCTCCTTAGGAGTTTATATGCATTTCTTTATACTTTTGCAAACAGTTGGTCAGGCAGGAATTCTATCCAGAGTCATTATATATGTAAAATAATACATATGATATATGTAATGACACCTTCCAATCAAAAACAAAACTAAAACCTAATCAAGGAAATATAAAACCCCAGAACACTGAATCACCCCCTCCCTCCAGAGAACCAACTAACCAACCAACCAAAAACCAAGTAAATAAACAAAAAAAACCCAGCATCTCTTAGCAGTCAAAAGTTAATTTAAACCTTCTTATTTGATATGTGCACATAATTACCATAAGTTTCTCTCTTGTATACAAAAACTGTAGACTCAGGAGGCATATAGATATTGTCTGAGCATGTAGGATTGGGGTTAGGAAAACCAAGAAACATCTATAGTTGAATCTGAGTGGAACAAGGAAAGCTTGTCCAGGTACATCAGGCATGACTTTGTGTTCTGTGATTCTCTGACTCTTTGTAGTGCATGTTCTCATACCAGGATGAACACTGTTTGTCAATAAAATACACTTGAAATAACAGCATACATAACACAAACCCAACTTCATTCATCTGTGGCATGATTTTTGAAAATAAAACATCTCCAAAAGCCTGGGGGATTAAGAGATTTTCAGAATGAATTTTAACTTCCTCAGTTTTTCTGTCATTGCTATGGTATTTTCAGTTATACAGATAAAGGGGTTTACCTCTTCCAGGTCCACTTACATTGTAGATTTCTGGGTTTAATTGTAATTTTCAGAAATTGGAAAGTTACATTTTTTCAGACTCTAAAGAAAATTATTACTACATAAGCCTTATTAGTGAGGTTGTAGAATGGTTGGAGATAATGGAGTACTTTTCCTACTCAAAGGAATGCCTTGGATTTTATTCCTTGACTCCTTGCAATAGCACTCCTGTTGTAAGGAGGAATGGTATTCTGAGAACAGTGAACTAACAGAGCAGTGAAATTGAACAAATCTTATTTTCCATTAACTTAATGAGACTTAACATGTTGCTTAGGAACATAACCACTTTCAGTTGTCCCACTGATGTCCAGTTTGCATATGGTGATTTTCATTAATATGAAATATTTTGAAACCTTGTTTAGAGTTTTTAGGGTTCATTACACCAGATCTCTATAATATTTCATAAAATATATTGTTTTCTTTTATAAACTTTGTAAAAGGACTTCCTACCTGGAAATACACTTGATGATAACCTTTTCAGTCTAAATTGAGTTCATTTTTATAATTTTTTATTTCACTGGTAATATGCTGTTTAGTCACCAGATAATGGGGCTTTTCATAGATGATAGAACTCATTATCCAAACCTTCTAATAGAAATGCATCTTATCACAGGTGCGTGACTGTTATTCTTGATTTCATTTGAAATCATGTCTGAAAAAATACATAAAATATGGTATCTTCATTGTCCATGGGGCTGCTTGTTAATAGACTATGTCCAGATTATTCATTGTGAACTCCAAATGTGTCCTGTTTGTTCTCTACTGAGAACATAACTTTTAATTGTCTGAAACACAAGTTTAAATATCTAATACTAATTATGAAAAAATCAGAACTTATCCCTTACTTTTCTCTGTGCTACTGCAAGACCCGAAGAAGACTGGAGTTTTGTTGGAGTTTTATCTGTAAATATGGATATTCTTAGTTACCCATGGCCTCTAAGTTCTTTGGTTCTTACTCCAGAAATACAAGACAGAAAGGTGTGTTTTAACCTGTGATTTGTTGCTGGAAGGATTTGAAGCTATTCTAATTTCTGAAAACGATTGGTAGTACATGAACAGAGCTGAAAAAGAATATCTGTCTTCATAACACCTACATGAGATATGTCTGTTCTTCGTGAACAAATGCAGTTGTTTTGGTGAAGAAAGCAGACTTGCTCTAGAATAAAGATTAGACCGAAATTAAATTATTTTTTCAGGATGGCTGTAAATACTAGTGTCATAGTTGGATCCTGCCCTACTGGTATTGCTCAAGATGTAATTTTTGACATTCTGGATGATCAAGAGTTCCGTGAGGACCTTTTTTATATTTCCCAAGTTTATGATGTTTTGGGAAGTAACACTTGAGATCAGGAAAAAATGAGAAATATTGTAAGTATGTCTATTCCAGTGAGTGAATATTGTGATTTCTAGAATTTTATTTTCTTTCATCATATTTTCAAAAACTTTAGGAAGATAATTTTTTTAGAGGCAGCCTTTCCTCCTTATAGTTTGCTTAGAGTTTCACCAGCTTGAATTTCAGTAGAAATCTTTTCCTCTACAAAGAATGACAAGCATATTGTTGTTGCATATATTGACTATTTCCAGTGCCTTTAACTTTCAGCTGCTTCAGCTCTCTGGATTATTGAGTTGGAAAATATTTCAGTGTAGTCATCAAGATCCTCATTTTTAACACATTTCATAGATAAAAGCTAAGAACAAACAAAATTGTTGAGGGAGTTATGATATTTTAAATATCTTAACTGAGTGTACATATATTTAAAATGCTTATCAAGATTTTTAAGTGAGAAAATTTCTTAGTCTAAAGAGCTTACTGGTCTTTTAAGTAATGCCTTCTTGTTTTTCTCTTTACCACTGTTTCTCAGTATGTTTTCTTGCCTTTTTAATTCTTTTAGCTTTTCCAAGGATAAAGAATCACCTCTATTTTAACCTTAGTAGATCTGCATAATTTATATTGACATCTACTGCTTGCTAAGCACTCTGTCACAAAAATTATGTGATAGGCCATGGACTTTTTGTAGTATTTTTTTTCAGTTATTTGTCTTTATTTAAATATTCTTACCATATTCTTTTAGTCTTACAGTAAAAGATAAATGCTCGTACAGAAGGAATAAGTGAGCTATGTTTCAAAGCAAATCACAGGGAAGGAGCTAGTATTGCTGCACTACAACAATATCTTTGATACCTCTTTCATTTGCTGATGGTCAAGCTACCCCTGCTCTTAAGTCAGCCTTGCTCTGAGCACGTTTTTTCAACCAGTTTTTTCAACTGGTCCTTTACAGATTAAATTACTCTATTTACTGTGAGGATGGGGAGTCACTGGGATAGGTTGCCCAGAGAAGCTGTGGACGCACTGGATCTCTGGAACTGTTCAAGGTCAGGTTGGATGGGGTTCTGAGCAACTTGGTCAAGCGGAAGGTGTCTCAGCTCATGACAGAGGGGTTAGAACTAAGATATCTAAGACCCCTTTCAACCCAAATCATTCCACAACCCCAAGATCAGAACCGGCTCTATGTAATACAACATACCAGGAAATATTCAAAAGCAAGACCCTGAATTTGTTCTTAAAGCAATTTCTCATTTTCTCTGTGTGTCTTTCTCCAATAACCCAGTCAAATCCAAATCTGTACCTCTACTTTCCTGTTCTTATCTTGAGCTCTCCCCATAGACCAGGTCCCACCCTCATACCCACTTGCCACACAGTCCTCACATCATCTTTCCCTGCCTTTTAGAGAAATCAGCAGCCTCCTTCAGTCTGGGCCTGTAGGTCTTTCGTCAGAATTTGCCCTCTGCAACATGAATTTATTTGAGAGGCATAAACTACCTCCCATGTACTTTTGTGGCAACAGTGTGGTGGTGCATCCTCCTCTCCTCCACCTCAGGCCACATTATAATCTCAAAAATTCTCATTTTTAACTAACAGCCTTGGAAACTTAGTTTTCTTGCCTGAATAACAACCCAAGCAGAACAACTTTTTTGTTATCAAGCCTTCAGAGAAAGCTACCAGCCTGAATTGTGTCCAGGATTAAAAACCACTATGACTAAAGCCAACTGTCTTGTGACCCTCTCAGCAGAGGTCCAAAGTGAGATGTTTTGAGCATTCCTGCACCACAGAGGGCTGTGACCATAAATTCCCTCTGAGTGGGACACCTTCAGGGCTGGAGAACTCTCAAGTTTGTTATACTTGCACATAACAACCCAAAAGTTTCTTTTTACCCCAAAGAAAGTCTTAGTCTCAAATGCACTGTTTACTGCTCCTCAAACAGAAGTAAGGATGGTCTTGGCAATGTGTGGGTTAGATTTAATATGAGCTTTCCCATCTGCTAGTTTTGCTATCTTTTATGTCAAGAAAAGATACACTTTTGTGTTACAGGGTGAAAAGAATCACTTTTCTGGGCCAATCATGGCATAAAGAGGCCATTTTCTTTCTCATGATCCTGCACTAGTTGATGGGTTCTTTGAGTGCACGCAGGTATGTCTAAAAGATAGGATTTAATATATCATATATGCCAATAGCATTTCATGTAATTTATTTCAAGGGAGGGAATCCATTTACTTTGCCTCAACTCAATTTTTAACTCCTTAGAGATTTAAGCTTTTTCATATTTCTGGAATCATTGCAAGTTTCTCATCATCTTGGAACACATCTACAGTGTTCATTTGGTGCTAATGGAAAGAATTAATACCTTTTTCTGCATATTGTATGGTTTAATCCATTGAGACTAAAGCATTTTTCATAAATTGAGAAGATATTGATACCTTCCTACTAAAACTACAATATTTCTACTGGCAATCTATGACTAAGTAAAGAGGACTCAAAATAAAGTTAATGAAGGAACTGGTTACTCCATCATTTAAGGAGCTGGTTATTTGGTTAAGTAAAATTTGTGTTCACTTAATGTAAGAACTGAAAAATTATGAATGCATGTCTCTGTAATTGAAGTGGTATTTCACTTCTGCAGGTATCCTTGTGATTATTCTCTGGGTATATTAAGGCTATAACTTTCCAGGATATCCTAAGCAGATAGGAATTGGCAGCATAAATAGAAAACTTTGTGTGGGGTATTTGCTGGTTGTGTTTCACTAGGGAAGTGATTGTCCCTGACTTGATACTGGCAAGGCTGCACCTCGAATCCTGTGTCCAGTTCTGGGCCCCCTCACTGCAAGCAAGACACTGAGGGGCTGGAACAAATCCAGAGAAGGGCAATGGGGCTGATAAAGGGTCTAAATAGTAAATCCTATGAGGAGTAGCTGAGGGAGTTAGGGTTACTCAGTCTGGAGAAAATGAGACTCAGGGGAGACCTTATCACTCTGTACAGCTCCATGAGAGGAGGTTGTAGCCAGGTGGGGATTGGCCTCTTCTCCCAGGCAATTAGTGACAGAACAGGAGAACAGAGTCTGAAGCTGTGCCAAGGGAGATTCAAGCTGGACATCAGGAAGAATTTTTCACAGAAAGTGTTGTTAAACATTGCAATGGACTGCTCAGAAAGATGATGGGGTCACCATGCTGGAGGGGTTCAAGAAATGACTGGACATGGCATGCAGTGCTCTGGTCTAGTTGACAAAGTGGTGTTTGGTCAAAGGTTGAATTCTTGGAAGTTTTTTCAAGCCTTAATGGTACTGTGATTTGATTCTGCATAAAAGCTAAGTGTCTGTGTGTGAGCCAGCACAGATAGAATGCAGGAACAACCACAAACCACAGATGAAAAGCTAAGAATAAATTTATTTTCCGTACCTCAGTAAGCAGGGAATCCCTGAAGCAGTGCCTGGGCAGCAGCACACAAGTGTGTGCACACTCAAGCAGGCACCACAGAGCTCAGGCCATTTTAGAGGATGACTGAACCTCCTGTATTCACCTGTGTATTACACCCATGCAAGTGTAATTTACCACTTTGCTTTGATCTTTCCCACAGCAGGGCAGAAATCTCAAGCATATTCAATAGAGCGCCTCTAAGTCTATCACAGGCCTACGTTATTTAAACAGAGATGTTCTACTTGACCTACGCACAAGGCCAAACAACAATTAGTATGATGTATGTGTTTCTCAACATCCCAGCTGTAAGTCACTCAAGCATGTTTACAATCCTCTTCACCAATATTCCATTATTTTCCCCGCAGCTCTGTGACAAGAACTGTATCATGTAATATAGAACACATAAAAATGGTGTGTTTGATGCTATTGGTGGAGGATCTAAAGAGCCCATAACTTTCTCTGAGCACCTTGCATAGTGCCACAGGCATCTCATAAAGGTAGAGAAATAATAACTTTCACTCGAAGTTAGCTAGAACATGTGTCTCCAGGAGACTTTTAGGGAAATGCATTTTATTCTTTGCTATCGGCATCTTGCTCACTTTTCAAATATCAACAGATACTTTCAGCAATTTTCCCATTTAATTACAAACCTGCCTTCTAATTATAATCTTTCAATTCAGTGACAATGCTTTAATAAAAAAGGATTAAAAACTCCAGCTTTGAAGTCTGTTGATTTTTGTCTCCTCTTCTATTTCATCTAAAAATATATCAAATCTCCATAAATAATTTTGACTTTTTAAATAGATTTTTTTACTATGTAAAGGTGTCTTACAATCAGCAAGATTCTATCATGCATCTGAACTGTAGTTTGATAGATAACAGCTAAATTCAAGGTCTCGTATTCTCTCCATATAGATAGACATGCAAACATTTTAATGATGATATGACTTTTAACAGCTTAAATAAAAAAAAAACCTTAAATTTTTAAGTCTCTTGATTTCTTCTTGAATTCTGTGAAACAACAGTCAAATACAGGTTTTTAAAAGAAGTAAATTAATCCTTCAAATGTTTTTGTTATCTTTCTATCTGATCTCTGACTCTTAACTTTCTATCTTGCTTTTTATCTATCTTTAAGGTTTGCCAGAGTGGTCATTGCAGGTGTTCAAAAGCCGTATGGATATGGTCTGAGAAATCATCTCCAGGTGGCTGTGCTTGAGCAGGGTGTTATGCCAGGTGATCTAAAAAACTACCTTCTAACCTTGACCGTTCTGTGATAGTTTACAGTTACAGTGTTTTGAGTGGTAAGGACTACGTATGCTTCTATTCTCTGAACATTTCCAGACAATTTTATCCATGCTTTCCATAACAGAAATATAGCAATGGATGTGTTCCTGCATCTTTTATATTTGTCCAGTTTTAATACCTGGTCTATCCATTTAACATATTTTTTGGGGTTTCACAGATGTTTAGTAAAACACAAGTAGGTTTGTCTGATGGACTGGTACTGTTAAATTGGTTTCTGTATGTGTTGAGACACTGGACCAGGTTTCCCAGAGAAGCTGTGAGATGCCCCATCCCTGGAAGTGTTCACAGCCAGCTTGGAAGGAGCTTCGAGCAACCTGGTCTAGTGACAGGTAACGCTGCTCATGGCAGGGTAGCTGAAACTAGATGGTCCCTTCCAACTCAGGCCACTCTATGACTCATTCTGTGTTCAAAACTTTAGTTCTGTCTCCTTATAGTTGCCATTTGTGCTTTCTAAAAGTGCAGAAACTGAAAGAAAGTTTATTTTAAGCCCTCAGTATCTAGGTCTTTACATTTCTGACTCCTTGTCCAAGACTACCTTTTTTTTCCTTCAAGTCTTGTTCTTGCAATGTAGTCAACAAGTAAGAGCAGTTGTACATTTGGCTTTTTATTCTTGTCAATAAATAATATACTGATTTTGGCTTGAGATGGGACAAAATATACTGATTTAACAAAGGCTTTCTTTCTTGCTATATTAGGTGCAGGTGACAAGGGGATTGTAACTCCCCCTACTCAAATCTGTAATGGAATATTTATTTTTATTGTCAATAAATTGATTTCCCATAAGTCAAGTGTGCTTTGTCTGCAATGGTAAATGGTAAGTGATGTCACTGTTTCTATCTCTGCCATTCTGGGTCTTCCTATTTTCTCCCCACAATCCACTGAGGGGCAAAGCGAGCGACTCCCTGAGTGGACATTTCTCTGCTAACCGAGGTCAACCTACCACAGTCATTTACTTCCTTTGTGTTCCGTAGCCAGCCATTAATCTCTGTGTATTTTCTGCAAGAATAGCAAGATTCTTGAGAATTATACAGGTTAATAATTATCATTTTATATTTCAATGCACTTTCCAAGGCCTCCTCAAAACACTGTATTTTTTCGGTATATATAATGTTATTTCTCTGACACCTGTACATTTTTTCCTTACCTTCTTTTTATCTCTTAGATTTCCTTTATTGTAATATAAATCTCCTAGGAATATTTCCTGGAAGTGACACTGATGTTCTGCTGAGCTGCTTAATACATTTTGGCTCATTTTCCTTCTGTGGCAGTGTGACAATTAAGGTTGATGTGTTCTTGTTTTCAAGGCATTATTGCAGATGCTTGGTCATTGCTTTCAGATCCTGCAGTCAGATTCTGCCTAATGTTTTGCCTTGGCCATGAAACTTCCTGCAGACTTTTTTAACAACTTCATTTTCTATTTAGTGAAGGTCACAGTTAATTAGTTAAGTTCTGTGCTTTTCTATGAGCACTTAAGTTTAACCCTAGGTTTTATTCTATCCAGACTGTCCTGGAAATGCTCTCACCCTCTTTTTAGTTTTTCCTCATCAATTTTTAGCATAAGTCCTCTCTAATCCTCTCACACAAAGATTACTTGTCTAGGTTTCTTAAAAAGTTTTAGAGGATTTGGTAGATAGTTTTAAAATTGATTTTTTTTCTTTAATGTCTTCTGCTTTTTTGACATAATTGTCTACACATATTCTTTCTCTATGTCTTCATTTTGTAATGAGGCCTTTCAAATCCTTGATATTATGTTTATGTAATAATAATTTCTCTTGAAAGAATACAAACACTGTGTTAAGAAAATGAAGGACCAAACCAAGGCATTATGTTCCTAACAGTACCCAGTAAATGTTTTCAGAAAATGTAGGTAGAGGGATCTTTATTCCAGGGTTGTAATTCAGAGATCAACAATATGGGAATTAAGGACCAGGGACCAGGTGAGCCAGCTGCTACTGGTAGACTTAAAATACATGAATCCACCTAAATCTGTGCTGTATATACATATTCCTTTGGCCTCCAATAAATCTGGTGACAGTTTGCTGCAGTTGAATCATAAGCTGCATAAAAAAGCCCTTGGTGTTCAAATGTTGCAAGGCAATTCCAGTGCCTGCCTCTGAAAAGCAATCACTTCCTTCCTACTCTTGTTCCTGCCCTGAATGTGTTATACTGGGCTTCCTGCCTTGTTCCTGAAATGTTGTGTTTCCTGGGTTGACCCTGAATTTGGGCTGTTATTTTGCCTTTGCCTGATGGTTTCTGGACCCTTCGCAGTCCCTGCCGTGCTCTGCTGGCCAATCTCTGGTGCTGTGGGACTGTGCCCTGTCAGTGAGGTCACTGTCACCACAGCTGCCATGGGATCCTTCCTTCAGGGAACACCCCACTCATGCTGCTTTCTGACAGTGTGTACTATTAAATGGGTTGTATTGTATGATTCAATATAATGGTGTGCATTATTTCGTATTTATTGCCATTGAATATTTCTTTCTAAGTCATTCAGGGTGCTCCACTTATTCTATTGGCAATTAAGAGGCTGCCTCTTACTGATCATAATTTTTAAATTGCTGCTTTAGAATAAGCTGACAACAGGCATGTGGCAGGATCCGGATTTGTGTACAAGGAAGGCAACAGTTTCATGTGAGAACAAGGCTGCAGAAGCAGTCTTCTTTCTTATGTGCCAGGGGGGCTGAGTTATCAGGTTTTAACTCAATTGTAATGTGAAATCAGCTTTTCCTTCTCATCAACCTTAGTGTCCTCTGTTAAGAAAACACACATAAAGACGATATGTGGCTTTTTTTGGATGGAACAGGAGAAAGGTAGTCAAACTGATTTTGTTTTCTTAATTTAATATGAATTTATAAAAGTATATGAGGCACCTCAACAATAATAGTAAGTGATAATAAGGCCTAATGTGCAAATGAATGGGAAAAACTAGATTATGTATCCTCATGAAACTCTTGGGGATAAAAGACAAACTACAGTTTTAGTGTTAGATAAGAAACTGAGGGAATTAAGTGGTGTATGGCATAAAGATGTGTAAATTTTTTAAACAGGTGGGAAACTTTCTCTAAAGTCCATCTATCTTAAAGATTATAGTACTGTCAGAGTTTTAATGGGAAGCTGGGGGAAAGGGGAGCTTAAATTCCACAAAAGAAGGGAGCTTTAATTTTTAAACACCTGAACAATAGTGGCATACGGGAGACAGAAAAGCCAGCTGTGAATTCTGATTGTGACTCTTGCAAAACCAGAACAGAAACTAAACACAAACTGCAAACTGCATTCCTTATTTTTATTTGCATTGTGCTTTTCTTTCCCTCCCTGCCCCACTCCACATGCTTTTTCCTTCTACTTTTTTAGATAGTGACTGACTAGTCACTAGTTGTCTTATATCTCTGTGGCAGCTGTTCCGTAGTGTCCATTCTCTAGTTCCTCTTATTTGCATGACAACTACAGTCTGTCCATTTTAAATCGTTTCACTAGCATAATTCAAATAACCATTTTTACCCCTTCCAAATATATTAAATATGTATGCAGATTTTCATATTTAATCTTGCAACCCAAATAAGTAGAGCAGACTTAAATGGAATCATGAATGTTTATGTCTTAATACCAAGTACCAAAAATTGGTCTGTGATGAGTATCCCTGGAATCACAATCATAACCTGATGCTGTTAGTAAAGTGCCACTCATTCTTAGTGGCCTTGTGCTGTCAGTGTGGGACTTTTCAATGATCATAAGCCCAAGTGCCTCATTTCTCTTACAAAGAAGCAGCGGAAAACACGGTCTTTAAGGGATGAATGATAATATCTTCATTCTGGTAGTGCAGTGGGACAAGGAAAACCCTTGGAATCTTACAGAATATGCTTCTGGCTCTTAAATTCTATTAGCTGGTGTTTAAGGAGCTAAGAAGTCAAAGGTAAGAGGCAGGGGGGAAAAAAAGTGAAAATATAAAGAGGTAATTACCTAGAATTACAAGGTGAAGAAAAGAAGGAAACAACATGTTAATACCTTATTCAAATCCTGCAGTATTTTCTTTCCTTTAGCAGCTTTTTTTCATTTAGTGTTTAATGGCCATGCACTTTTCATGCTCTCTAGACAAAATCGCCATAGTGTGGGGGGTTGTTGTAGTACAGGTCTCAAGATTCCACTCCCTGTATTTTGATCCAATTGCTCAAGAAAATTTATTTGTACTCTTCTGCTACTCTAGATGCTTTTCCTATTAGTAGTGTCCTAAAGTTTCTTTCTTATTTAATTAAAAAAAGGCATTTATTGAGAATAAGAAAGTGGATCTTAATAAAAATAATAATAATAAAAAAATAAGTGCTATAAAACCCAGTCTGTCAACTGGATCTGTTATAAGCAGCAATAACTCTAATGGCATTAAAAATCTTATTAACATACTGATTTTGCAAAAAGTTTGATGATATTTTCTAAAATGCTTAGAAAAAAAGAAATTCCTTTTTTATTTAACTTGTTCTTAGAAGATCTTAAAAAAATTAGTTGAGTAAGTTGTCACTAGTGGTAGCAAAATGTCAAGAGGTTAAGAAATCAATTGAGTGTTTTAATTCTTTTCAAGATAACATACTTTGTCCCTAATGTAACAGATTAGAAATGACTTTCAAATACAAGAAAGAACAGTGTGAGGAAATGTCTGTCTTGATACAGAAGTCCTGTTATTCTGGACACTGAACTGAACATTCAGTAGCCATTTTAGGTAGCAGAAAATCATTTCAAGTGTGAACTTCATAAATTTAAACTGTCCATAAATGGTAAATAAATACATCAGTCATGGTAGAGTCACTTGGGCTTTCTGGGTCTGACATGAGTGTTTGTGACAGAATTAAGACAAATATTTAGATATTTGTGAAGTAGTAAATGCATTGTTGCACACTTTAAACACATAAGCATCCTCTGTTTTGCTCCTGTCTTTTAGAGAGCATCATATTTGATACCTCACTCAGAAGGACTAAAAAGTAGACAGTCTATGAACATGTCTGTTTACAGTGACAATTATAATTCACATTCAAGTAAATAAACATTTGTTCTGGGAATACTCCTCAGAGCTTCAATAAACAAACACAGGAAAGGAAACTTTACTTTTCTTTTACAGGTGGAAGACCAAAAGTACAAAAAAAAAAACAGACTTCATAAACCTAAATTTAATGTTTGATACCAAAAAGCACTCAGAGATAGGAATGTAAACCAATCTTTCTGACAGGAGAAAAAAAAATTCTTCAGCACATAACCACTCCATCTTTCTTAAGGCAGACAATATGATTCATAATCTCTGAATACACTTGCCTCAACTGTATAAAAAACTCATTAAAGCCTTTTCCTAGCTGGAACAGATAGAGACATTGAGAAGCATTCCCATCACAGTGGTGCTTGACAGGAATGCAGGTGTATATTAAAGTGCGGTATTTGAAACATCCAGAACTTTGGAATAAGGAAGAAAAGAATGAGGTCGTGAGTCTTCATGCAATAGCTCCAGACCCGATTTTGATGATCTTCTAATAAACTTAGTAAGGGTTGCCATTTGATAGTAAGTAAGTTGAAAGTTAATTACATCCACTCCAACCTGTTAACAGGTGCAACTTACCCAACGCTGGGTGGACAGTCATAAACATCAAAGAATTTTTACCATTTTTTTAGATATGAAAATACTGCTTAGTTTTATGGTGTTACTCATCTTTGAATGTTAGGAATAAAACGAGCTCAAAATATACGAGTTACATACCAATGCATTTGTCTCTAGGAGCCAGATTTGGTGTGAAATTTCAAAGCATAAAAACTGAGTTTACAGTCTACTTATTGTTTCCTTGTAATAAGTTTTTCTATCTCCTCTTACCTTATTTTGTTACTTCAGACAGTGCTTCTTTGATCTCTATCTTTATTTTTTTACCAGATTCTGGTACAAGAAGATAATTCAGAAGAGTCATGTCTAAATTAAAGACATCTAATATGTTATTGACCTCTTTTGTGTCTGTTGCTTCAATCACTTCTGATAGTTTTCTTTTTCCATTTCTGCATCCCAAAAGAGCAAATCACCCGCCCATCAGCACAAACTATGGTACTTATCAGCACTGTCTAAGGCCACCTGGCTCATCTCTCAGTTGAGGTATTCCTTCTCTAATTCTGATTTTCATCAGAAACAGTCATGATCTTATCAAAGTGACACAAGTGCCCTTCAAAATAAATGGGATGTTGTTAGTATACAGGTCTTTCCATTATCTATGGAGGGTCAAACTTGATAGTCTGTAAAACCCTTTAGTCTCTGTGTTTATGAATAGGTTTCCTGCTCAAATCTCAACTTTAGGGCTTAGAATCAAATTATTTATAAGGCCAAGGGGACTGTTAAATTATCATCTCTGACCTCCTGTGATCCTATTCCACAGACAGTAATTTTTGATGAAAAATAAAATTCAAGGATACCAAATACATTTTTCAAAGCTAGAAAATAGTTGCATTCATTTTTTAATATAGATAAAATGTTAATTCAAAATATTTTAAAAGTAAAATATTTAGAGTTTTTAATTTAAAAAACTTAAAAAAAACCCAAACAAAATTGAAACCATTAACTAAAATAAGAAAGGAAAGCTATAAATGAGTTTACAAACCCCGAAATAATTATAATGGCTTGAATTGCACACTATGGATTGTCTCAAATGTACAGACAATTTTATTTTACCTCATTTAGTTTAGTTAACTGACAGATTAAAAAGTGACCAAAGTTTGACTACTCTTCAGCCCCAACAATCAGGAAAAAACCAGATGGGGTGTGTTTCTAACTCCTGTGTTATTTGAGATGACACAAGGATTAGAAGCAAACTGAGTTCAAGTGTTTCCTCTGGCTTGCAGACGAAGTACTATGGCACTATAGTACCACAGGAACTTGAAAGACAAAATATTTATTGTTTCTGGATTACAGATTGTTAAAGTACGTAAAATTGATATTTTCTTCCTTTCTTTACCCTTTGCTTTTACACTGGCTGTCCTTGAAAGACTGAGCACCTCTAAACATCTCTCAGCAGCTCGTTTTTCTGATTACAGGGCTTTAGAGACAACTTCTTTCCCTTTTTTTTCTTAAAAAAAAAAAAGAGAGAGAGATAGAGAGAGAGAGAGGAAACCCCTAACTTATCAAACTCTCTAGATGTCAGATTGCCAGCCTGACTAAAAAGTTGTCTGGGTTTTTAGTATCGTTTCTTTACAGGGTAACTGCATGGTTTAAACCTAGCAGGCAGCTCAGCCTCACCCAGCCACTCACTCCCTCCTCTTGGTGGATGGGGAAGAGAAATAGGAGATTAAAAACTAGAAAACTTGTGGACCGAGATAAAGACAGTTTAATAGGGCAAGTAAAAAACATGCACACAAGTAAAACAAGAAATTCATTCACCACTTCCCACAGGTAGGCAGGTGTTCAGCCATCCCCAGGACAGCAGGCTCCATTTTACAGAACACTAACTTGGGAAGACAAACACTATCACTCCAAGCATCCTCCTTTCCTCCTTTTTTTCCCCAGCTTTACATGCTGAACATGATGTCATATAGTGTGGGATATCCCTTTGGTCAGCTGGGGTCAGCTGCCCTGGCTGTGTCCCCTCCCAAATCCTTGTGCATCCCCAGCCCACTCACTGGTGGGGTGGTGAAAGGGGCAGAAAAGGACTTGGCCTTGTGCAAGCCCTGCTCAGTGATAATGAAAACATCCCTGTATTATCAATACTGTTTTTGGCACAAATCCAAAACACAGTCCCGTACCAGCTATTGCAGAAATAAATCATCTTTCCCAGCCTAAACCAGTGCAAGAGTGTACTAGTAAATTCTAAAGGAATATAACTTTATTATTGATCTGTCAAAAAGTGCATTTTTTCAGTAACTGAAGAGTAATTTTTAACTTTCGTCATTTTTGTTCTAAAAGTGTAAGTGTCAAATAGCAGTTCCAATGTCCATGAATCTTTTTTCTGTGTTCAGTTAGTGATCTAGCATAACATCTTTCTCAGTAAGGAAAAAAACCAAAAGCTTTTCTTTAGAAATTTTGGAGGGAAGTAACAGCTGGAGACAGCTACTCTAGATGTTCATAATAGATAAAGAAATTTCTTTTGTTATCATTTGGGGAAACATTCATAGGGTGATAATAATTCACACATGCACAGACTTAGAACTCCCAGTTAATTGTTAACATAATTCATGATTCTGCACTTCATTGCCTGAGTTCTGAATCTGTTGAGATCCATACATAAAAATGAAAACACCTAAGATGCTGATTAGGAATTTGTGATATAGGGGAAACAGGCTATATTTACATTTTATATACTACTTCTCTTTTTATAGGCATGCCAATAATGAAAATTAGTAGTACATTTTACCTTTTGCTTACTTAACTTTGCAAACAATATGTGACATGGGTAAGAAACAGGAAGCACTTGTCAGGTGGTGTGCATTGGAAGAACGCTGATGAAATCCAATTGTATTCTTTAGTTTGCATTACATTATTTTTCTTGTCGCTTTTATGGTCTTAATTGTATTTTTATCCATTTGCTGGAGTGAAATCTTGCAGTTTGTTCCTTCAATCGACAGTTCTTGACCACCTGCCCATTTGAACCAATTGTTTGCTTCCTCAAGGTGGTGAGTATTTTAGGAATCTTTGCTTTATCCCTTGAGATAACTGTGACTAGTGGTGTCCTGACTGACAGCTGTCTTGACAATATATTTAACACTATGAAAAAAACCCCAGCAACCCAACAAACCAGAGAAAGCATGATTCTAAAATATCAATATTTATGAGTCTCTGTCGTACCTGAGGTGTTACAATTATAAGAATGAACCTGACAGGCTTAGCATTTTGCTCATGATCCCATGGCCTCCTATGGCATGTGCTTTCTTTCCTTGTTGACTTTCCTCAGGAAAATTTGTGGGTTTAATAGCTGTGTATGAATTTATTCATCTGCCTAGGAGTATTTTAATCCTAAACTTTTTCTGACTTCCTTCCTGATACTGAGCTACTTTTCAGTACCTTTTGGAAGGGCCACTCTTTTAAGAACAGAAAAATGTGACTTGCATTAAGAGTAAGGAAAAGGATTAATAATCCAGAAGAACACACAACTACGTTTAAAGCTTAATAAGTATTACTTCTTTTTTTTTGACTCCTTTACCAACAATTCTGAAAATTGACTGATTCATTACACATTTTTCTTTCTCTGTGCTCTGTTCTACTAGAGAAGAGTAAAAAATCCATTTTGTATGTATTTCCAGGTTTACTAATAGATAACAGAGACCTGAGAATTTGAAATGTGTGAGCAAATTCCAAATCCATGGCATAAAAGATCATGTCAAACGCGTGCATGCTGTCAGTCATTGAAATTCAGCTAAGTTGTTGTGCAAGATTTAGCTAGGTTTAGGTCTTAAGAGGAATATCACCTCTGTTGAGTGTGATCTTAAATGTTGAAGTAGACTTAGCTCTGGTGTTACAGCTGAGTTTTGCCTAATACACATCTTTTCAAACAAATGACCAATAGTATCTTTCTGACCACACATACTCTTAATCTACTGAAGAAAAAATGGTGGCTTGACTATGTAGACAGAGTCATCCTTTTTTCAGCAATTTTGTTTTGAAAAATACTTTTCTCTCTTGATTTTAAAACAGGTTGGAAGAGGACTTTCCATAATGATCTTTACATGTTTTTGTTTTATTTTTTTATAGTACATTTCCTCAATGTGTTGAGGCTTAGAAAAGCCAGTGACTAGGAGAAACTCTGTTTAATAAAGTGAAGATGTTCCTTTATATTAGGGAAAAATTAAACTTTTAATATTTCTTACAAACCAGTCATTCTTGTAAGCCATACCCACCAGAAGTAATTTTTTATGTTTTCTCTCTGAACACAAATACAGGTGGGTTTGTGTTTGAGAAGACTATATAAAGGGAATGGAAGGGTATTTTGAGCAAAGCCCATGTATGTTTGAAGGAGAACTTCCATGTATTTCAAATAAGCATTTCTGGAGAAATTTGCTATTTGTGTATTAGCTATCTCGAAAAGAAAGTCTGGAAGAAGAAGCAATGATGCACACAATGTGCAGGGGAATGCGGGAGGTATTGAAGAAGGCTGAGGTAGAGATCAGTGAGTCAGAGATGCAAGTGTCTGCAAAGGGGAAAGGAAGGAAAGGGAAGATAGTAAGATAACTGCAGACTAAGCTAACTTAGGAAAGAGCCTAACAATTTTATGGCTCATTGATTAAGGATTAAGTGTTACTTTATGTGAGATTTGGTAGTACACAGCTTGGATAACAAGATGGTAAAATACTTTGTCACTACTAGTAGCTGGTCACTTGCTTACCAAATACAAAGAGTCGATGTTTCTATTTTTCAGTTTGTGAAATAAAACACATATATGTTATTTACTGTGATAAAAAAATAAATTTGCAGAAATTTTTCCTGGGATAATTTCCCTTCTGAAAAGCATAGTGGCATTCTCAGGGAGTGCTCAGAAAGCAAATGAGAAAATGAAATGATATAGATATATGTCTATATGGTGAAAGAAACATATAAGCTGTTTTTCAGTATACTAAGCAGGTTATTTACATGCCTGAAAATTTTTGGAATCACAGTGAGCTTTCCCAAACTGTAAGGACAACTGACGTAAGAGTTTTCAAAGCTGGGTAGCTCTAATAGGGAAAATAGTACAGTAATTACAAAGTGAACACATTTTGCATTATTAAAAGATCTGTTTTTAAAAACTAGGATGATAACTGATGTTCGAGTACACATACGTAGTCTGCAACAGAAAATGTCTGCAAAAATACACTTAAATAAAATCTTTGAATCTTATATGGATTTTAGAGGCTAGTTGTTCGAAGATACATATGTTACAATATCATAGAACCATCGAATGGCCTAGATTGGATGGGATCTTAAGTATCTTCTCATTCCAGCACCCTGCCATGTACAGGGACACCTTCCACCAGACGAGATTACTCAGAGCCCCATCCAACCCGGCCTTGAACACTTCCAGGGATGAGGCATCCAAACAGCTCTGGACAACCTCTTGCAGTATCTCACCACCCTTACAGTCAAGAGTTTATTCCTAATATCTAATCTAAACTCTTTTAGTTTGAAACCGTTGCCCTTTGTCCTGTCATTATAGGACCTTGTAAATAGTCTCTCTCCCTCTTTCCTATAGGCTCTCTGCAGGCTCTGGAAGGCCACATTAAGGTCACACGAAAGCCTTCACTTCTCCAGGCTCAACAATCCCAATTCCCTTGGCCTTTCCTTATAGGAAAGATGGTCCATCCCTCTGATCACCTTGGTGGCCTCCTCTGGACTTGCCCCAACAGTTCCATGTCCTTCCTGTGCTGGGACCCCAGAGCTGGAGGCAGCACTGCAGGAGGGGTCTCACCAGAGCAGAGCAGAGGGGCAGAATCCCCTCCCTGCCCTGCTGCCCACACAGATTTGGATGCACGGGGGGTGTCTGGGCTCCCAGGGCATATGGCCCAGGCATGTTCAGTCTCTTTTCTGAGTGATCAAATGCTTTACAAAAGAGAAATCAGAAAAAATCTTACCTGAAGAAAAAGAGAAATTTGCAGACCCATATAAGTGTTTCTGAGGCCACAATTTCTCACTTTACTGAGAGAGAAGTACTTCTACACCTTCCATTTGTGTTATATCCTGTATTGGAACTGAAATAAAGACAACGTGACGCCCTCAAAGTCATTGAGAAAGGATCAGAGAAGGCAAAATTTAAATTTTACAATTTCTTTTCGCCATAATAAAATTTAAGAAAAAAAAAGTGTCTCGTTTTTTTTTCTTTGGGATGTTTTTGGATTTGTTTTTAAGGATAATAAGTCTTATAAATCTGTATTTGAAGATAGAATGTATGTAGTTCAGTAGTGCATTCTACTGGAGAGGCATGGCACTCTTTCTTTGTTTTTGGATTAATTTCTTCCCTCCAAAATTAGAATGATTATCTGAGGAACTGACAAAAGGCAGCTCAGCAAATCCTACACCTTGACTTTCCAACAATTTAAAACAATTTACTTGAGTAACTTGATTTTTCTATGGAAAGCCTCAGAGCTTTATAAAGCCTTTCAGTGCTAAACAATTATACATCAACAGACCTAACTAAAATATAAATATATACATAAATATATATATATATATATTCAGTGATTTTCATGACCATCAGTCATGTTAGCATCAATATTACTATTGTAAGTTGCAAAGGCATAGACTATCAGGAAAAAAGGTATAGAATTTGTTATTTTCAGTACTATCCAGTAAAATGATGCAGTGAAAAAATGGGAGAAAAGGCTGTACAGAGCCTGTTCCCTTGTATTAAGTGTTGAGAAGAAGTAACTGAGAAAATGTACTGCTTTCCATGTAAAGTCACAGCATCTGCATTTTTATTCAGGCTTGCTGGCTAAAGGCATACAGAATGAGCTACTTTCCAAAGGATTTCACTAGCTCAGCTTTATTAGCTGTTACTCTGGCCTTTGAAGCAGCTAATATTTGTCTATATGCTATATTGGAGTTTCTGTCTGACCCTCAGACATGTTGTCTCAACCTGTCCTATCCTGACTGGATCCAACAATTCAAAATTGCAGATACTTTGAACAGGATCAAAACCCATGTCAGACAAGCCAGTAGGATTCTCTGGGCTGCAAGCTGGGGAGGTACCACTGGAGCAGAAAAAATGCTGGTGTTGGAATGATTGTCAAGAACTACCAAGAAACAGAAATTTTGGCAAGATCCCCACCCTCATGGATGAGGGAAAAAACAAGCAAACAAAAAAACTAAGTGAAAAAATAATGGGGGAAAATGGGGAGTTTTTTGTTAGTTTGTTTTGGTTTATTTTTTTTCTTTCCTTTTTTTTTCATTTTTGAGAGAGGTAACTCTTCTAGTTTTTGAAGGCTAAAATTGACTTACCCACACAAAGAATCAAAAAGAAGAATGCAATATTTGCCTCCTATATTTGAGCCTCCTATTATTGATGAGAAAATAAACAGAAATGGAGTTGAAAGTGGATAACCAGAGAATGCAACAGCATAGACATACACATATGTACTTGATCTTTTTAATATGTCTTTCTGGAGTCTGTTTTCAGGGACTCATTGCACCTTTCTCCTTTCTATGTAATAGAAATAAAAATCCTTCATTGCAGTCTGACACCTGGAACAGCCATGGGCACAAACCCAGAAATTTTTACACATTTGGAACAAATGAAATGGAAATTTAAAAATGTTTCAAAATATCTTACAGGCAATAAGTAAAAAAACTTCCAAAGTAGGATGATAATATATGTTTTCTTTAATATAGATGTTTGAATGGCCTTACTGTCCCTTTTTAGTCTTACACTGAGCATTTTATATATCTGTAAAGACCAGATTTTCCTTCAGTTTGGACCTTTTCAACATCTTATACTTGTTTTAGTCTTTGTACAATTAAAACACTGAAATGCCTCTGATTTTCAGAATATGCACATTACTTGGCTTAAAGAAAAAGAGAGGTGCATGGTCCCTGACACAACTACGTAAAAATAAATCACCATATCACTTGATGGAATGGGTGAAAAAAAAAATCACACATGACTCTTTCATTAGGAAGGTTTGTGAATCTGAAAACCAATTGAAAAAATAAAATCATGTGAGAAAAGGATTAGTCATTTCGTGTGTCATGAGCTGGAGAAGAGCTGAGATGTGGGCAGTCTGATAAAGTAAAAACATTATGGAAGTAATCATGTTTGTGGGATGTTGGGGTTTTTTGGTGGTGGTTTTTTATTGGTTGTTTTTATTTTTTTGTGGATTTTTGTTTTGTTTTGGGTTTGGTTGGTTGGTTGGGTTTTCTTTACTTCTGGTTTTGCATGGGATGATAAATACTTGTCAGTTTTCTTGCATAGTTCTCTTAATTTCATTAACAAAATAAATAAATAAATTCATCTATCCATACATAAACAAAAGTTGGTGTTTCACAAAAAAAATCCTGAAAACCATGTATATCCTTGTCTCAGGTCCTGAGCTGTGTCACAAAGGGAAAGCAGAACTGCAGAAATAGTTCAGAGAAGAGCTTACAGCTGAATTGCTAATGTGTTTCATTAAACCCCTCACATTTTAAACAGGATTTCATTGTCACATGATGAACTATTAATTTATATTGCCCTGGGCATAACTTTAATCATTTTTCATTTGTTCTATATTGTAGATTAAGGCAGGAAACTAGCTCACTTTTAATAGTACATTTGCAGCAGTGGCATGAGTTACTGACTTTGCTTATTTATTTAGAACATTATGTGCCAGAAAAATCTCAGTATAAGTGTATATGAATTCCATCACCAGTGTGGGAGGTAAAATAATCAGTAAGAGAAGAAAGAATATTATAGAAATTCTGGATTACAAACAAATCAACATATATTGACATATAGATTAAAAACTATTCAATTTTCCACAACAAAAAAGTGATATGCAAACAAATCATATGTTAATAAACATGAACTGTTAAGAACAAGGTACTTGTCTTCCAAAATTATTTGTGTCCACATTTGCTGTCTGACTATTGACTGGCTCATGTGAGTTTTGATTTAGAAATAGGATTTACTTAATTATATGAAGTAACTGCTTTAGATGGCTTTTGTGGGGAATGTATGGTGGCAGAGGCTTCCTAAATGGATATTATCTTCTTTTCTCCACAAAGTTATGTGAAGTTGTTGTGAATGACAGCTCTATGAATGACAACTCTATTATTTGGGACAGGTTAAATGAAAGGATGGTTAGTCTGAAAGCATTTTCCTCACATATAACTTATGTGGTTTTTTTGGTTTTTTTTTTGTTCATGATAAATGCAACTTTTACAAACAGAACTTTAGAAGGAATTTCTTGTCAAGACAAGAGAGAGAAAGGTCAGCTGGTTTCTGCAAAGATGGCAAGAGAGGGGAGCTCTCCTAGGGTGTAAGAAAAAAGTCTGCTTCTCGGTATACTAATTAAATAAACATAGGAAGACAGAACTGAACTTTGCTATTATGTACATGATGTAGCTATTCACGTGTCTGCACTATGGAGTAAAAATATTTGTCTTAATTAATATGTACTAAATGAAATATGTTGACTCTGAGTGGGACTCTTTCCAGTGTGAGAGATCCAAAGAATCCCTCTTCTCTGCAGAGTAGTCAAATGCCTAGTACTTACTTATTTTTTACGTGATGCTTAAACTATGAGAAAACATCAAGTTTAATTTCTGGTGTGAAGATGAAAGGTTTGACTCCCAATGTGTTTTGTCAGGACTCTGACACAACAAACAGAATAAAATGCATAATCCCTCCTCATCATCCCTCTTCTTCTTCAAAATTTGTTAAGAGCTGTTGATTTCATTCCAATAGAAATTGAAGGAAAAAAATTAAAAAAAAAAGTAGTCTGAGGCATAGAGAAAATGACTTCCACTCATCTGTGAGAGTGTCTTAGCTCTTCAAAATGGGTGAAAATTGTTCCTCTACAATCTGTGTAGCATATCCTTATTCTTATAATTCCCATAGGTATTGCAAGATAACAATGCCAATTTTAAATACCTTTGAGGTTAAAAGGAAAGAAGGCGGCCCATTTTACTTCTCAATCTATGTGGATGGCAATGTGAAAGGCAATTCATCTGCTTGTTATCACAGCTTCATGAGCAACAAAATGAATCATTACTCTCAGCTATAGAAAGCTCAAGAAAGGGTAGTGAACTAAAGGTGCAAACTAACACAATTAGAAAAAGCATTGACACAATTGTTGTTTTCCTTAATCAGGCAAATGTATTCAATTAAACAGTTAATTTAATGTAATCAGTTGTAAGCATCTCTGTTCAGGCAACCTTGGTAGCTGCTAATTCACTTTTGCTCTGGGGCATTTGTTTATGAAGCATTAAGATTATGTAAATAAAAGAAGAGTTGTAAATTTTCTGTATGCAGCTGTATAAGAGAGACACCAGAGTTCATGTAAAACCCCTCATGATTGAACAGCACCTGTCTGAAACAGGTCCAATTGCACAAGTGCCGACTATACCTGAGATTTTTGATATTTCCAGTGCTACAGAAACAACATGGAGTTTCCACGTTAACATATGTTTTGGAAGTCTTTTCAGCACTAGAAACTCATGCCTTTATATAAATCTTTTCAGTGTCTTCAATCAGACCCATAGAAACAGAAATAATACCTCCCATGGAAGCATAAATCATGTTCTTTAGGTTTACTTAATTTTTTCTTTCCAAATATATTGCTATCATTCTGCTATTCGTCGTTCTTTTCTTGATTTGTTAAGTATTTTAGTGTACCAGATAGTGGGAGCAGGAATAAAGTGCATGTCTCATAACTGAGGAATATCATTATCAGAGTTCCAAAGGGGTTTGCAGTGGAGCAAATTTATAAATAGTCAGGGAAGGAGGTAAATACTGAAGTGACAAAAATTGCTGATGATATTAAGTTATTGAAGAGTCTAAGGACAAGTGCTGACTATGAAAGATTGTCAAGACATCTTATAATACCGAGTGGCTAGGCAATAACTGGCAGATAGAATTCAATGTGTATAAATGTAATACACATGGGGAAGACCAATCCTAATTTTACATATGAATGATATGAAAAACTTTAAGTTGCCTGTTACTGCTCAGAAGCAAGATCTTGATGTTATGGAATAAAATTATGTGGAAATGTCAGCTCGATGCACAGTAGCAAACAAAAGGCAAAATCAAATATTATGACTTACTGAGGCTTCATAAAAAGAAACACAGAGAACATTATTGATACGCTGTAGAATTCCTAGTTTGTCTACCTCCTGTATATGAAAGTGTGGGAATTCTCTGTATCCAGAACATTTCACCTCAAGGAATAACTGGACTGAAAAATGTTCAGGGAAAGCTGGCAGACTCATGAACAAAGGTAAATAATGTCTTCTGTATGAGAAAAGATCAAGCAGGCATGGGCTGTATAAGAGAGGACTCGGTATTACAGTGGATAAGATAAAATCATAAGTGACATTAGAAAGTGGTGATTAATTTTTCACATTCCTTTCCAATGAGTGAGACAGTGAGACTCAAAAGAAACAAGTCAGAGCTGATTCAAAATATACAAGAGCTGGTTCTCAATGAAGCAGAGAACAAGTCTGTACAACTCATGGCAACAGTGTAACATGGATGCTTAAATTGATGAAAATTTCACATAAGACTGCATAAATACATGAAATCCTCAGGAGCATACTAAGTGTGAAAGACTACTCCTGGTCTGGGAGAATTTACTAAAATGAAAATAATTGGAGATGAAGAACTCTTTTGCCAGAAACATCAGGCATCCCTGCCTACACTTGTTCTGTCCTTGGCATCCCTTCTTAAGATTTACTAGGGAAACACAAAGAAATGAATAGACCCTTTGTCTGAGTCAGTGTACTTCTCAATTTTTTCTTAAGAATATTGAAGTGTGTTGTTTCATAGTTGGTACTATCCTTGAATTTTTGAGTTCAGCCTGGTAGATAGGCTTTTTTAGGTAGTTTTTGGCTGAAAAACCTTTCTCATATTCCAAAACTGTAATGGGGAAGTGTCTGGTGGTTTTATGTAATGTTTAGGCTATTTAAGGAACCTAAGTTTAACAGGATTTAGGCAATCAAAGCTAGGCTGACTAAACACTGTGGAACACATCCAGAAGCAGATAGTATTTTTCTTTCTCTCTCAGCAGTAGGGTCTGGGAGTGTTACTGATGGTAGGACGGTTTCTAGGAACTGTAGTTACATCCTGCCTCTGTATGTGTGCAGTATTTTCCATGATGTTTTGATTTCTAAGGGAAGAAAATTGTGGTCATGTACATTGAAAGGTCAGCAAAAGAGGATGTCAGGAGGTACCCTGTCATACACTTACTTCACAATTCATGGGTAGCTTTGATCTCTGGTTTCTTTTTCAATAGATGTCTAGAAATCTTCAGGACCATCAAAATCAGATTCTGTTCTTTTATTGATTGGTTCCAATGAAATCGTATTGATGTTTTCCATCCACCTCGCAAATATTTGCAATCATTATCTGACAGCTCTAGTCATTAAAGACTGACTTTCTAGGCCCCAAGACATTCATTTTTACAGACTATGAGGAAAGAATAGATTTAAGTTATAGAAGTGTGAGTTATTGAGAGGAAGTTCTATCACGTTGCGGGTGCCCCACTTTTGACTTAGAGACCACATGAGTAGCTATGGCAAACATCAGGACTAAATACAACCTGTCTTATCTAGAATGTTTTCCTGTCTTTTTTTTTTTCAGGTTTAGTATTTCTACTCCAGTATTTGTAAATCTACTCAGAGATCATTTATTTCACACAGCTGTGACATGCTTCTGCTCAATGTTCTGCACATAAAACTGTTTCTGCACTGGGCTGGTGATATAATGCCTGGGAGTTTCTGTCTTGCCATCAGTTTTATGTTTCAGGCTACACAGTGTATCTATTAAATGACTTCTATACATTTTAAGGTAAGTAAAGATTCTGCTACTTTTTTGAAATCAGTTACGTTCGATCCTATTTTGACTACGCATACTTAGAGGTTAAATAACAGGTTACACAGCCTTGTCTTTACTTTATGCAATATATCACAGCTTAACAGCAATTTATTTATTTATTTATTTCTTGAATTAACAGGGCCAGAGTCACAACAATGCTTCATGGAGCTGGGGCTTGGCTCACAGACAGCTGTGCTACAGGTAGTCCTCATCCTGGGCATGTGGCAAGTTTGTCACTTCTTCCTGGGAACAGCTATAATAATAAACAGATTCAGGTCTGCAACGTACTTAGAGATTAAATGGAATACCTTGTACATACTAAAATGCACTAAACCCAGATGGATTCTTCCCAGGTGAACTGTTCAGTGTAGACATTTCCTTTGTGGGCTTTTAGGTTATTTTTTTCTTGATTAAGGATCGTGTGTCTTTAGTGGAGATATGTTATCAAGAATTTATTATAAATCAGTGTTTTCAGAACAAGGTAGAAATATTTGCTTGCAAGATTCTTTAGCTAATGTAGCCCTGAAGATATTTACAAGCCATGCAGATGGGGCACATGGAGACATGGTTGTGTGGTGGACTTGGTAGTGCTGGGTTAACCATTGGGTTCCAAGAACATAAAGGTCTTTTCTAACCTGAATGATTCTATGATGCAAAAACAAGCCCAAGAATATATTTGTTAAACACTCACTTTTTATTTCACATAGTCCAAACCAGAGATTAACCAATACCACCTCATTAAGAATAATTGCAAGGAGGTTTCATTAAGTTTTCAATTTTTCATTTGTCTCAGATATCAAGGAAAGCATGCATCTGTTAATGAAAATTGTTGTAAAATTTGCATGTTTTCTATATCTACATAAAAGACCAAACCTGTGAAGTCTGTATGAATCCATCTTCTAACTCTGTATCCTGCAATTATTAAGAAACATGAATTAATCATCTTTCATTATCATCTGAGTTAATGCCTGGACATCTCATTTTACCTGGGAAAATTGAAAAATGAGAATTTAAGTAAATTCTCAGCTGATGATAGATGAGCCTGTGACTGTAAAGTCCAGGCTGCATCATAGTTATCACAGTTTGACTTCATCTTTTTTTTTTTTTTTTTTTTTTTTTTTTTGGG